>SJYA01002114.1:3624636-3658621 GCA_006410615.1 Neotragus moschatus | reverse complement strand
TAGGATGGACTGGTTGGATCTCCTTGCAGTTCAAGGGACTCTCAAGAATCATCTCCAACACCACAGTTCAAAAGCATCTTTAGAGTCCAACTCTCACATCCATACATGACTACTAGAAAAACCATAGCCTTGACTAGATGGACCTTTGTTAGCAAAGTAATGTCTCTACTTTTTAACATTCTGTCTAGGTTGGTCATAACTTTTCTTCTAAGGAGCAAGCATCTTTTAATTTCATGGCTGCAGTCACCATATGTGGTGATTTTGGAGCCCCAAAAAATAAAGTCTGACACTGTCCACTGTTTCCCCATCTATTTGCCATGAAGTGATGGGACCAGATGCCATGATCTCAGTTTTCTGAATGTTGCATTTTAAACCAACTTTTTCACTTTCCTCTTTCACTTTCATCAAGAGGCTCTTTAGTTCTTCTTTGTTTTCTGCCATAAGGGTGGTGTCATCTGCATATCTGAGGCTACTGATATTTCTCCCATGAATCTTGATTCCAGCTTGTGCTTCATCCAGTCCAGCATTTCTCATGATGTACTCTGCATATAAATTAAATAAGCAGGATGACAATATACAGCCTTGATGTACTCCTTTCCCAATTTGGAACCAGTCTGTTGTACTACTATGTGTAAAATAGATAGCTAGTGGGAAGTTGCTGTATAACAGGGAGCTCAGCTAGGTGATCAGTGACAACCTAGAGGGTGGGATGAGGTGGAGGGTGGGAGGGAGGTTCAAAAGGGAGGGGACCTGTGTATACCTATGGCTGATTCATGTTGTTGTATGGCAGACGCCAACAAAATATTGTAAAGCAATTATCCTCCAATTAAAAATTTTAAAAATATGGAAACGTGAAAAAAATTACAAGTGCATTAAACAGTCTTTGTTACTCCAAAATGCTAACATCACAATTTTACTTCTCTTCACTGTTGTTAAACTAAACCCTATTAGAAAGATTCTCGCACTTATAAGGAAGACAGTTTCCATGCAAGTCAACTGAACAACTCTTAACCAGAACACAACACTGGGTTCATCTGGTGGTACTAGAACTGCTGGCACCTACCATGGTCGGCTGCAGTCACCAGAAACTGCCAGAAACAGGGTAGTTGTGCTTTCTTTTTCACAATTAATGGGTTATATGCACCATTGTCTCCCATGGACTTCAGCCAAACAAGGAGTCTGGAAAATGCAGTTCTCTGGTTTCCAGCCACAGTGGTTTAGGGGAGAATTTAAAAAGGCCAAGTAGGGGCCTTTTCCACAGGCAATACTTGGCAGAGTTGATTCAGCCTGACAGTCCACCTACTAAGATTCAGAATGTGTGTGCGTGCTCAGTCGTGTCCCATTCTTTTCAACTCCATGGATTGTAGCCCACCAGGCTCCTCTGTCCATGGGATTCTCCAGGCAAGAATACTGGAGTGGGTTGCCATTTCCTCCTCCAGGGGATATTCCTGACCCAGGGATCGAACCCGGCACTGGCAGAGGGATTCTTTACCACTGAACCACCTAGGAAGCCAAGGTTCAGTCTGCCTATCCATAAAATCGTGATGATAGCAATATGTACCTCATAGGATTGTTGCAAGAATTAAAGGAGCTATAGTTTATAAAGCTCTTAGAAAAGTGTCTGGCATTATTCAGTTCAGTTCAGTTCAGTTGTTTAGTCATGTCCAACTTTTTGTGACCCCCATGGACTGCAGCCAGGCCTCCCTGTCCATCACCAACTCCCGGAGTCTACTCAGACTCATGTTTATTGAATCAGTGATGCCATCCAACCATCTCATCCTCTGTTGTCCACTTTTCCTCCTGCCTTCAATCTTTCCCAGTATCAGAATCTTTTCAAATGAGTCAGCTCTTCGTATCGGGTGGTCATTATTAGTTAGTAAAAAATTGAATGAAATGAAAACGATAGAATGAAAATCTGGTTGACCTAGAAAGAGAGAGGAAAAGGTGTCTCTGCCTTTTACCCCATAACTCTACTCACCCACACAGTTCTCATTCTCCCATTGAGGGTCAGATAAAACAAAGATTGTATTGATTTCCTGCTCACTGTGATATTAATTGTTTGTGGTCCCCAAACACCGTGTAAGTTAATAACCTTTGTATCCTTCCATTCACAGTAAAGGAAGTTCTTTACCAAATGCGTATGTCCACACACCTCAAAAGCACCAATCAGAACTATTTTAGAAAAATGGCCTCAGGCATAACAAAGAGGTCAAACTAACTTGAGAACACAAATTCAAAAATGTTTGCTTACAAATTAATTCGGTTTGTCATAGACTCACGGATAGAAATATCAGACTTGGGGCTGCCAAGGGGAAGAGGGGAAGGACAGGGATGGACACCTCAATCTGGGGTTGGTAGATGCAAGCTATTACATTTATAATGTATAAACAACAAAGTCCTACTCTATAGCACAGGGAACTGTATCCAGTCTCTGGGGCTAAACCATAATGGAAAAAAATATTTTTTAACAAAGAATGCATGTATGTGTAAAACTGAGTCACTTCGCTGCATAGAAGCGATTGGCACAACATTGCAAATCAACTATACTTCAATTAAAAAATTAATTCAGCTTCTCAGTGAAGGCTCTCCTGCTGACCCTCTGAGAGCCTGACTGGCACTGCTGCTGCTGCTGGTGGTTTAGTCGCTAAGTCGTGTCCGACTCTTGCGATTCCATGGACGGTAGCCCACCAGGCTCCTCTGTCCATGGGATTTCCCAGGCAAGAATAATGGAGTGGGTTGCCATTTCCTTCTCCAGACTGGCACTGGGGGCCTTTGAAATAACATCTGTAAGGAAGCCAGGGCATTGGTAGGCATTTGATATGTGATAATTAATAGTAATGAGGGCAAGAAGTACTTGCTGTACTGAGTGGATGGAGCTGTTCAAGTTAAAAAGAACTCTTCTAAGAAATAACGCTTAATGGATAGAGATTAAGCTTCTGGAAACTTTTCCACAACCAACAGAATCACTATGTCTTATTCAGCATCTCAGTCAATTCCTGGACCAGGAACTGATAACATGACCATCTTTTTAAAGGGAAGTCTCCCACCCAAATAAAATACTATTGTCATTATAAAAGCCTTGGGGTTTCTCTGGTGGCTGAGATGGTAAAGAATCTGCCTGCAGTGCAAGAGACCCCGGACTAAAACTGAAAGCTAGACTCCCAAAAGCAGTCAATTTGGATTTTGAATGTGATTTTGAATTTAAATATCTATGTGTCATCCATACGACAAATACACCTCAAACAAAACACTAAATATATAATTCTGGATGAAGTGGGACACGTGAAGTTTCCCTCACGTGATATTTCTCAAATGTTTGAAATATTTTCATAAATTATGATCTCATCATCATAAAGTAGTATTTGATACATCAGGATTTATTCAGTAGATCTGAATAGTTAAAACACAAAAAATTAAATCAAAATTTTATGCCAGTCTACCCAAACTGTTCTTTCTTCAGCAGTAATCCTCACCTAAAAAATGAATCCTGTAAGAGCTTGTCCAACCCCACACCTAAAAGTTAAATAAACACTTTTGCATAGGAATCAGGATAAGGCGTTTGACTTATCAGTGCAGACCCCATGATCAATAAAAAAAATATTCTCTTCAGTGATTAATAAAAAATATTTTTGAGCTCGAAAATCACAGTGCTGAGCAGTATCGCCCAGATGCTCGTTTATCAATTGCCCTTTCCTTATTATTTTTAGCACTATATCTGAACACTGAAAGTCACATAAAAGATTGACTATAAGCATGTATGTGTCAATCAGAATATAATTATGAGAATGGCCCTGATACTAGCTTTACAAAACTGCTGTGGGTGGGTTGTTTGCTTGTTTTTTCATCTTAATATTTTTAAAATAGACTCTAGTAATGGAAATGGAGTTTATCTAACCTGCTGGGTTTTTTTTAATACGTGGTTTTGCTTTGGGGAGAAAAGGAACTAATATTTATGCAACATTTATTATATGTCAGCTCCCTGGTGGCTCAGACAGTAAAGAATCTGCTTGCCAACGCTGGAGATCCGAGTTCCATCCCTGAGTCAGGAAGATCCCCTGGAGAAGGAAATGGCAACCCACTCCAGTATCCTTGCCTGGAGAATCCCATGGACAGAAGAGGCTGTTGGGCTACAGTCCATGGGGTCGCAGAGAGCCAGGCACTACTGAACAACTAACGCTTACTTTCCACCCTCAAAACAATCCAATGAAGTAGGTCCCATCATCATCTTTATTTCCATCCCAAGAAGACCCCATTTCAGAACATATGAACTCTCGGTCTTCACCCCCAACTCTAGCATCATCCCTGATTCTTCTCAGGACTTCCCTGGTGGCTCAGATGGCAAAGAATCTGCTTGCAATGCAGGAGACCTGGGTTCAGTCCCTGGGTTGGGAAGATCCCCTGGAGGAGGGCATGGCAACCCACTCCAGTATTCTTGCCTGGAGTATCCCTTGGACAGAGGATCCTGGCGGGCTGCAGTCCGTGGGGCTACAATCCGTGGGATCCCAAAGAGTTGGACACGACTGAATGACTAACACTTTTCACTGATTCTTCAGGCTCATTCCCACACCACATCCAAATCATTAACAAGTTGAAAATGAGGAGTTTTACGTTTCTGTCCAAGATACCTGGCTTGTTCTGGTGGCCCCTCCTCTGACGCGGCCCTGGCTTCCTCCTCCTCCCTGCAGGGACCACACATTTTTACAAACAGAACCCCAAGCCGGACAGACCCTGTCACCGTCTGCTCGAGACCCTCCCATACCTTCCAGCCCCACGCAGAGTGAACCTCGAAGTCCCACACTGGTCCGCAAGCCCCGCCAGGCGAAGCCGGGGCCAGAGCCCCCTCCTCTCCGACCCCTCCCGCGCGCCCATAAACTCATTCCTCCAGCCACACCCCGTCCCGGGGCGCCCCGCCCACCGAGCCCGGGAGCCGGCGGGCTCCGGAGGGCCCTAGCTTGGGGTTTAACGCTCTGGGCGCCGACATTCACGATTTTTTCTCGGAATGGGTGTCGGGTAAGCGAAGACCTGTGACACCGCAGCCCGCTGGATCCTCCGGAAGGCCGGCGGGGACCTGGGCGAGGCAAGGGGAGCCGCGAGTGGCCAAGCGCCCCAGCACTTCCAGGCTCTGGCTCCCGGCGGCGGGAGTCCGCAGCCTCAGGCTCTCAAGCCTTCGGCGGGGTGGGGAAGACCCCTGGGTGAAGCTCCCCACTCCCGTTTTCACTTTGCGCGGGGCCCCATCGCCCTGCCGGCCTCCTTGCTATTCCCCTAACAGGCCAGCAGTTTGAGTTTCCATCTCGGTCCTCTGCAAAGACAGCTTCCACCTCAGCACAGTTGCCCCCAGACTCGGCAGTGCTCGTCCCGACATCAAGTCGGATTCACCAGGCAAGAATACTGGAATGGGTTGCCATTTCCTCCTCCAGGGGATCGTCCCGACCCAGAAATAGAACCCTTGTCTCTTTTGCCTCCTGCATTGACAGGCGGATTCTTTGCCACTAGCGCCACCTGTGAAGCCCAGACGTCTCCAGGGGCTCTGCCAAATGCCATTCTGGGGGCGGGAGGGGGCGTGGATGGGGCTTCCCACTCACGCTGGAAAACCAGCCCCGCCCCGGTCCATCCTTCCCCAGCCCTCTTCCCCAGCTTACTTTTCTTCAGAACACGTTCGCCGTCGTGATTCTGTGTGCGTGGCATCCTCCCCCCATAAATCGGAAGTTCTGGGAAAGCAGAGCATGCTCGGTTTGCTTACTGCTCCATCCCAACACTAGGAAACTTGCAAGTAGGTATTTGTGAAAATGTGCTGAATAACTGAACGCCCATTTTGTAGACGAGAAACTGGAGGCTCAGAGATGGGAGGTGACTTGCTAAGGTCTCAGCACCAGGATTCAACCCAGGCAGCGTGCCTACCAGACCCTGGTAGAACTGCCACCTGCCTTCCCAGGTGGCAAAACTTAGCCTGAGAAAGAAGACTTCACTGGCCATGAATAAGCCTCCGCAANTGATGCTTCCTAAGGCCCACTTGACTTCACATTCCAGGATGCCTGTCTCTAGGTGAGTGATCACATCTTCATGATTATCTGGGTCGTGAAGATCTTTTCTGTATAGTTTTTCTGTGTATTCTTGCCACCTCTTCTTAATATCTTCTGCTTCTGTTAGGTCCCTACCATTATTTCTTTTCATTTTGCCCTCACTAAGCCCCCTACCATCCAGCAGAGAAAAACTTCAAGGAAAAAAGAGAATGATGGTGAAAAAATAAATGATGTGGAAAATAAACTAACTCTAAAGAACTTCCCTGGAGGCTCAGATGGTAAAGTGTCTGTCTATAATGCGGGAGACCTGGGTTCGATCCCCGGGTTGGGAAGATTCCCTGGAGAGGGAAATGGCAACCCACTCCAGTACTCTTGCCTAGGAACTCACATGGACAGAGGAGCCTGGTGTCCACGGGGTCACAAAGAGTCAGACGCAACTGAGCGACTTCACGTTCATGTAAAGGAAAATTTAACTCTACTGGGGATCTCAGATTACTTATTTCGTGTCTTTTTTAAACATCGGCGTTGGATATTTCTTTTTTATTAATATTCACGTATTTATTTTTGGCAGTGCTGGGTCTTCACTGCTGCTCAGACTGTTCTCTAGTTGTGACGAGAAAGGGCTGCTCTCTAGTTGTGGTTGGTGGGCTTCTCATTCCCGTGGTTTCTTTGGCTGCAGAGCAGGGGCTCTAGGCGCCTGGGCCTCAGTTGTTGCCATGTGTGGACTCAGTAGCTGTGATGCACGGGCTTAGTTGCTCCACCGCATGTGGGATCCTCCCAGACCAGGGAACAAATCTGTGTCTCCTGCTTTGGCAAGCAGATTCTTTACCACTGAGTCACCAGGCAAGTCCTATTTTATGTCTTTTGAGTAGTCATTTCTATCATCTTTTTATGTTCAATGTAAATATAGGTTGAAGTTTGTAATATTGTACAAAGAAGGGTGACTCCTCGCCTTCTCCTAGTACAGAATGTTTTTTCCCTAGAGAAACAGCATTAGATGTTTTCAAATTCTTACACACAGAATGTTTGCTTTCCTGGGAATTTTTTTTTTAATCTAAAGATAATTTAAAAATTGAAATGGGCTGCAGTTATGCAAGATCACCTAATTTGTGTTTTTCAGAAGGAAATCCCAGTTGAGAGAGTAGCGTGGAAACATGTACATTATCATATGTAAAATAGATAGCGGGAGTTTGCTGTGTGACACAGGGCACTCAACCCAGTGCTATGTGACAGCCTAGAGAGGTGGGAGGGGTGGGAGGTGGGAAGCAGTTTCAAGAGGGAGGGGACCTATATATACACACAAACATACATACATATATATGGCTGATTCATGTTGACATATGGCTGAAACCAACACGATATTGTAAAGCAATTATCTCCCAATTAAAAATTTTTAAAAAGAAATTCCTTTCCACATATCTTAAAGAGAAGAAGACACTTTGGTTCTTCCCAAACTTTCTTCAACTGCTTTCATAGTAAAATAGTTTTTAAAATTTCCATTCAGTATTTCTCTTATCAACTCCTTAGCAGCCTTACAATTTGCCTTGCAAAGAAGCTGAACTCCTTGGGATGGATTACGAGGGGAATGTGTATCCCTACCGAAATTAAACATATTAAAGCATTTAAATATTTTTAATCAGAACTATTACAAGGTTTAAAAAAGAGATAAAATGGTTTCTGTGCAAGGAGATTTCAAACATCTTAGACCCAGTGGAGTTCATATGACTTTTCTTTGCTTCACCTCATTCCACAAAGATCACAGCATAGGCGGTTTTATGTTTTTTTCAATTATTATACTCTTTCAACTAGGTGAATTCGATAAAGAGTCCAGCCAAGTGGATCTCCAGCTTTTATATCTGTAACTAAGAGACAAGCTCTAAGCATGCTGAAACCATTCTGGTTTCATGAACTGCTACTCTTTGCTCTATAATCAGCTTGAATTGGGCAACATTTTTCCACAGATAAAAATCCAGGTCCAGTGGTTAGAAATCCATGCTTTCACTGCCCAGTGCCTGAATTCAATCCCTGGGAGGGACACTAATATCCCACAAGCCTCAGAGTACAGCCAAAAAAAAAAAAAAAAAAAAATCAGGAAAATTAGGAGGACTGTTTTAGTCCAGAAAATGTGAAGATGAAAAAGGCCTGGTTTTCCTTCTAGGAGCTTGTGCTTCTGGTCAATTTGTGAAAAGAACCAGAATGGGACCCCTTGACCTGGGAACAAGCATGTTCAAAGGGAGCCTGAAGGAGCAGGTGTGAGAGGAGCCCTCAGAGTCAGAACCTGAGAGGCGGCACCACTCCGGGGTCACTTTCACCCCTCGAGGTTGTTAGCCCTGGAGTTCTACACCTCACACACATTAGTCTATACATCTTCTCACCTATCATAGACCCCAATCCGATCCCAGTCTGTGGTCGCAGTCCACAGTTTGGAATCTATGAATTTAAATGTCTGCTTTACTTTGCTAGTCACATCAGCTCAGGCAAGTTATTTAGCCTCCTTTGGGGTCTCTGTTTCCCTGAGTGCTTCAAAGTGTGCAGAGTGCAGGGTGTGGTGTGCACTTGTTGGCGGGTGGGGGCGGGGCTGGACTCAGATTAGGGGTCGGGACTGGCTTCCCTACGGAAAGGAATGATGCTTAAATTCTCACTGAGAAGTGGGTTGTTTTTTTTTGTTTGTTTTGTTTTGTTTTCAAGTTTGAGCACAGCATTTTCTGTCTTCCTAGAAGAGGGAAACCTGGCAGGGTGGCTGGAAGACCGACTTAGCCAGAGGAAGTCCGGCCGAGAGCCACCAGGCCAGGCTTCCCAGGAAGAGCGGAAAACACATCAGTTCTCAGCACAGCTCTCCTGTCTCCCAGTAAAGGAAGACAAAGCATCAGGAAGATTCACGACGTCGCCCGTCGAGGTGCTGTCAAAAGGCGCCCCCTGCCGACCAAAACTCACACTTCCCTCGGGAAGAATTTCAGAACTCAGGCCCTTGAGTTGACTGTGTATGCAGGGTTTATCTGTTCTGTGATTCTGCTATTGTATATGCTTGAAATTTTACACAATAACAGCTTTTTGAAAAATCCCTTTCTCACTAGCTGCAGTTCGGCTGTGAACATGGGTCCTAAAGCTGAGACCAACCCTTGGCTGGCCTGTTGGTGAGGTTGAGGGGACTAGGAGAGCAGCCATTCTGTACTTCTTAAGGAGAGGGAAAGACTCTCACTGTTTAGGGTGCGTGGTTCAGTTCCCTGAACCTCCTACATCTATGGAATTAGACTATAAATCCACAGAAAGCATTCTCTGGGTTTTTCCAAGAATTCTTGTTTATGCCCAGGCCACAAACAACACAACGGGAGAGCAGATTTTATTTCATAATGTTTTGGCGTGTGCAGCTCAGACTGAAACTGCAAAGGCAGAAGAGGAGAGCAATGAAGACTGGTGCAAAATTTCTGCAAATCTCTTCCTGTGGTTCTGACTGTATTTAGAAAGCCATCCTTCCTTCTCTCTTTCTTTCCTTTAGGCAATGTACTCTTCAAAAACCGTCCAGTGATAAAAGACAAAGAAAGACTGTGGAAACATTCTAGATTAAAGAAAACTAAATGGAGAAGCCCAAGTAGTCAATCCTGGTTTTCCACTATTTGGGCTTCTCAGGTGGCGAGGATGGTAAAGAATCTGCCTGCAATGCAAGAGACCTGGGTTCAGTCTCTGGGTCGGGAAGATCCCCTGGAGAAGGGCATGGCAACCCACTCCAGTATTCTTGCCTGGAGAGTCCCATGGACAGAGGAGCCTGGTGGGCTACAGTCCATGGAGTCACGAAGAGTCGGATAAGACTAAACACACACACACATAAGTATTGTTACAACTCGCGCTACGGCTTGTTACTCATAGACTAGTTGCAGGGCAGACTGAGCCCAGGGACAACATGGAATTCTCCTTCCCTCCTGAAGGAGGTGGTGTGTTTTAGAAGAGCCTTCTCCACATCAGGACCACAAAGGTGATGTTTCAAGTGTAGTAGGTGGAGCAGGAGTGGAGGGAAGCAGTAAGAATATTTTTTTTAAAAAATCTGGAAACATAACTTTTAGGGGGAATACTAACTAAATGGGCTCACTGCCTAATCAGAAAAGCGGTTGATAAGTGATTTCTGCACAATGTTTAATCTGGGAACGATTACAAGATGAGTGACAGTGAGCAGACATTTCTTCTTTGAAGCAGAAAGAAGCTATAGAAAGAGTCCCAGATCACATGAGGGCAGAGAGCACACCAGCTGCCACAAGAAACATGGCCAGGGAGACCCCACAGACTCCTTGCCTTATTTTCAAGAAATAATTGACTTTCTTTGGGGACTGAGCTACATTTATTCCTGTTTAGAACCAGAAAGGTAACCAACTAGCCCTTCGCCTTTCTTGTGATTATTAGTTCCTTTCAATCACAGCATCCCAGAGCTGACAAGGAGCCTCAGAGATTATTCACCTTCTAAATGAGGATGCCAATTTAAATCATTGTCCAAAGTCATGGAGGTCATCAGTGGCAAAGGTGAAACAGCCACCCAGTTCTATCAACATGCAGTCCACAGTTATTTCCCCACCAAATAAAACGACCTCCGGAATCTCTTTTTGCTGAATACACAGGAAGCTAACAGCCCTCCCCGTTTCCAGCCCCCACATCCCACTCTCATTCTGAGTAGCATTCTCATCAGCTCCATGTCTTCTCCATATGGTGGGGGTCCGTGGAGGACAGATCCTCGGAGTCCCATCTACAGTCCAGCTAAAACTCAGAGAAATGAAGAGCTTTGCCGCGGTGGAAGCTAGCCTGTCCCAAACTCCCAGCCCCATGTGACTCCTTTCCAGTGTAGCGCACCTTTGACAGCTTGTCTTCTCGCTTGCCTTTGTAGGTTTCACAGCGGCAGCCTCCCTGGTATCCCTGGCTTGGGCCTTGGCCTCCTACCAGAAGGCCCTCCGGGACTCTCGTGATGACAAGAAGCCCATCAGCTACATGGCCGTGGTCATCCAGTTCTGCTGGCACTTCTTCACCATCGCGGCCAGGGTCATCACCTTCGCTCTCTTCGCCTCGGTTTTCCAGCTCTACTTTGGGATCTTCATCGTCCTTCACTGGTGCATCATGACCTTCTGGATCGTCCACTGTGAGACAGAGTTCTGCATCACCAAGTGGGAGGAGATCGTGTTCGACATGGTGGTGGGGATTATCTACATCTTCAGCTGGTTCAATGTCAAGGAAGGCAGGACACGCTGCAGGCTCTTCATTTACTATTTCGTGATCCTTCTGGAAAACACAGCCTTGAGTGCCCTCTGGTACCTCTACAAGGCTCCCCAGATTGCGGATGCGTTTGCCATCCCGGCGCTGTGCGTGGTCTTCAGCAGCTTCTTAACCGGCGTGGTTTTTATGCTGATGTATTATGCCTTCTTTCACCCCAACGGACCCCGATTTGGGCAGTCACCAAGCTGTGCTTGTGAGGACCCTTCCGCTGCCTTCGCTCTGCCTCCAGAGGTGGCCACGAGCACCCTGAGGTCCATCTCCAACAACCGCAGTGTCGCCAGCGACCGCGACCAGAAATTCGCAGAGCGAGATGGGTGTGTCCCTGTCTTTCAGGTGAGGCCCACAGCCCCATCCACCCCATCCTCTCGCCCACCACGGATTGAAGAATCCGTCATTAAGATTGACCTGTTCAGGAACAGGTACCCAGCGTGGGAGAGACACGTTTTGGACCGAAGCCTCCGAAAGGCCATCTTAGCCTTTGAATGTTCGCCGTCTCCTCCAAGGCTGCAGTACAAAGACGATGCTCTCATTCAGGAGCGGCTGGAGTATGAGACCACTTTATAAAACGAGAGGACTTGGAGGGGCCACAACCTCCAGACAGAGGGGTGACAGCAGGGCTGTGGCAATAAGGAAACTCTCCCCTAGAGCAGGGCGATGGGCTGTGAGACTCCCGAGTTGACCCTCATTGGATACATGTCTGACCCTCCGACAGCTGAGTGCCTGCTGCTGGCCTCTTTTCAAAGAGCAGCCCCAAAACCCTCCTACTCCATCTGAAGGGAACAGGCCAGCTCAGTGGGACTCTTTGTTGCTGCCAACCCCTCCAGCCCAATCTTCAGCACATCCATCCAAGGGTACTGTTGTGATGGGAAATACTGCCTCCAATCAGTAGGGTGTCTGGATGGAGTTAACTGATCTTTGCATAAAAATATACTGAATCACACATACACACATGAGTACACACAGTAACACACATGCCAATCCTCTGTCAAAATAGTTTGGGTGATTTCTCTTGATGCAAAGCTGTGATTCCTGCAGGAATATGAAAACAAAGAGAGAGCAAACATATCCCTCAAGACTCCAGAAAAACAAAAAAACAAACAAAAACAAAAAAATATAGTGAAGCTTAGAAAGAATTCATAAACCATCCTCATGTGAAAACCTTACCCAATGGACAGAAAACCCGTGTGTTTACACATGTATTAGAATTGATGAAATGGTTCGTTTCCAACACACATCAGGATTTTTTTTTTTTTTCATTTGAAATTTTCAGTTGAGAACATCTCCTATTACAGAAATCCTATGCAGCCCATGGATGGCTTCTGACAAGATCAAGGAGCTTGATACCTTAGTGATGTAAGTTCAGTGATAATCAGGACGCAGTATTCAGTTGCAAAAAATGTAATAAAACCACAGAGAGGAAGCAGGAGCAAAAGGCAGAATGAGTGTCTGATTTCCTGGCCTGTGCAGCCCACACAGGAAGGTCAGGGCGGAGCGGCAGGAGAGATGGCCAGTGTTCAGGTGCAGGAATGTGATGGCGGGCAGGCAGGATTTCAGAATATGCCATGCCACACCCTTCTAGTGCCAAAGTCCATCCAACACGAGACTGACGGGAAAGCCCTGAATGGCTGAGCATGGGTGGCGTGAGCCCCACCAAAGCAGAAGAGTGCTCGAACAGTCAAGTCCTCCCTGTGTAAAGGACCCCTCTTCCCCTACCCCCAAGGTCAAAGTGATGTGTCTTTTAGAGGCTTTGGGACACATTTTTGTAAGTATGAGCCCAAAGGTGCAGTGAATATGCTGTGAGAAAACCCTTCTGAACTGATTGAGGGCTTATCACTAGATCCAGCTAAGATCTGTATTTCAGTCATTTTGTAAAGTCCCACTCTTACAACAAGCTTCTGGGTTTTAAATACCTCTGTCCAGCAAGTAAACATTCCCCACATTCTGTTCCCAGTGTCCCCCCCCAACCCCCAGTCATGGTGCTTTTTGTTGCATTAAAAGTGCCGGTCAAACTTTGATAGTATTTTTTTATAGTTGGTGCAGAGTGGAATAACTCATGGATTATTTCAATATTTTTGTAATAAAAAATATAGGGTATACATATAGGCATCATCACTTTTTTTATAGACCTGGGATCGTTTAAAATACTTTAAGCATCACAATTACTTGGGCTGTAGAAACTGGTCCACAGATCCCATCTGCCTGCCTCAGCAGATCGAGAACACATGTCTCTTACAAGATCCTCCTACTTTGCCATGTCGGTGCCCCCAGGAACCTGGCCAGGGGTGCTATCAGAATATCAGGGGATGAGAGAATCAGCTTAACTAGAAAGGGCTTGTCAAGACTGGCCAATGTTTCCCAGGAAACCAGAGATGGAGGCGATGACTCTTCCATCTTTTATGACCAACCTGACCACAGTGGGCAATGTCTTGAACGTCCTTTCCCAGTTTTATATCTACCCAACTGATGCACTAAATATTAGTCAAGTCACTTAAAAAGAAAATGTCAGTTTAACTTAATTATTCAGCTATCTGGACTGTCCAATTCACTTAAATAGTCAAGGTCCAGAGCCACTACTTGTCACGACTGTGTCGGACAGAGGCAGCCGTCCCTATGATGACACCCACAGCAAGTGACAGAGGGCTCGAACTAGGACCTTTTTGGTACCAAGTCCAAAGGCAGTGTTTAAAAAGTAGATGATTGTTATCAGTAGACATATTTTCCTAGGAATCCATGATGGAGCCTCTAAGCAGCAGTCCACTAAAAAATAATAACCTTTGGTTTAGATGTGAAAACGTCACCTGGTCATCAGGAAAGGCCCAGAAAGATGCTTTTCTTGCCAGTAATTGGCAAAAACATTCCACTCCCCACTCTAGAAGGGAAAAATGATTAGATTGGCAAATTCTTCACTTTGGTGCCAGCCCGTGGGTCATTAGCTTCATAACTAAGGATCTTTTGGAAACCAAACTGCACAATTGAACTATCCCTTTGATTCCATGAGTAAATCGCAGATGATGATGTTAGTCAACAAACACAACAGGTCCCATCACTCTTCAATCATGTAAATCCTAAGTTATTTCTCAACTTGATCCTTCGTTTAACAGGTGAAAAAATAATAATAAATGACAGGTGAAGAATCAAAATGAGCGGTGTGACTAAAACAGTGCTGTGCTGTGCTTTGTCTTCAAAGTGAGAATGCAGTCAGGAGAGCGCAAGAAGTTTGAAATTTTCAGTGATTTTACCAAATACTGTAAATACTCTGTTATCCAACATATTTAAAAGGTGAGGGTTTCATCAAAAAAGCTTGTTAAAGAAATGACATCTCCACCATGTTGTAAATAACAAGACTTCTCAAAATTACAGACAAGAACACCACCATGGCAACAAATGTTACTTCCAAGGAGAATCATGGCTTAATCTTGCTTCCATGACTCAGAAAGCACTGTGTTGCCATCAAGCATGTATTTGTTTCAGATACACTGGTAACAGAGCATTTCCAGTATTAGGATTTAAAGAGACATTGTCAATGTACAAAGGAACAAAGTTTGATTTTCATATTTATACTTTAGTATGAACCCTAAGATTTTATTTTCAGTTGACCACCAAATTCTCCACAAGAGTAGCTCAAGAATCCAAATGGAACAAGGCTTACAAATTGGGACCTCCAAATTTGTTAATAACCATACAAATTGGAAACACTGGATTCTTTATCTGTGAGCTCCAACATCCTGTGCTGGGTCTGTTGGGTCACTTGCGGGGGCGGGGGGGGGGCGGTGAAGGGTCTGTCCTTAGTATTTAATTTTGCATAGGACCATGAGTTTTCTAAAAGAAAATATTATAAATTTTCTTCATTTTTAAATGAACATTTCTCAGTGAAACTCAACTTAAGATGAGGACTGTATGTATCCTAACCACACTGAAACTTTAAGTATTTGTGTGGAAGAAAAAAAAATTTTTTTCAATGTAAGTCAAAGTTTGGTCCCTAAAAATGACTATGTCCTTTAAATCTTCTCCTATTCCTGTTGTTCTTCTTAACTATGTACTATCTAGTTCAGTAACCTGGACTTTGTAGACACTTTGTTACTCTTCTTTTATATTGCTGTGAACCCAACAAATGAAATAAATTCTCCTACCGACATGGCAAGAATATGCAATTCAAGTATTAGCAAAAGAAAATTACAGAGATGATCTGAAGATGTATTTATACTTAATTTCTAAGTGGCCCATTTCTTTGGTTCTATGAATAAATGAAGTAATAGCACTGACCAATTAAAAGTGAATAGGAATAATTGAAATCTCAATGACTTTTTAAAAAAGATACTGTATAGACGTGTGTTTACTATGGATAACACACATATTACATATAACATATGTATACACACAACTAATGGATGAAAAGAGTAAAATATATACTGTTGTTAATGCATATAAATGTATGTTATTGACACATAAACTTTTAGATAAAAAGTTTTTTCCCACTCCTTTTCAGCATCACCTCAAATGTAGAATCCATGTCTGTAAGACATCAACACACTTGAACTTGGGTTGGAAATGTTGCTGTTCAGTCACTAAGTCATGTCTGACTTTTTATGACCCCATGAAATGCAGCCCACCAGACTTCCCTGTCCTTCACCATCTCCCAGAGTTTGCTCAAACTCATGTCCATTGAGTCAATGATGGTATCTAACCATCTCATCCTCTGCCACCCTCTTCTCCTTTTGCCTTCAATCTTTTCCAGCATCAGGGTCTTTTACAATGAGTCAGCTTCACATCAGGTGGCCAAAGTATTGGAGCTTCAGCTTCAGCATCAGTCCTTCCAATGAATATTCAGGGTTGATTTCTTTTAGGCTTGTCTGGTTTGATCTCTTTGCAGTTCAAGGAACTCTCAAGAGTCTTCTTCAGTTGGAAATATCTAGATATAATTTAGCATTTGTAGCTTGAATGAGTTTTCCCATCCCATTCCTCAAGGAGCTGGTCTTTAGAGAAACGAGAATAACCTTGAGTCATTTCAAAGATTCTTTCTCTGAACATATTGAAAGGAGTAAAGAAAACATCTGGTGTCCTTAGCAGGATTATGTAAGGTTACGTATTTGCCTTTCAGTGTACCAAATATTATTAAGGGAAACAAGTTCTGACACAATGTTTGGAGAAGAATCCAGAGATGTTTTTTAATCTGATGAACCATTTCTGAGATTACATATATGTTCCCCAGCATTCTCTTGAGTCTTTGCCCTTAGCAATTGCTGTTTCCATTTAAAGCTTGGATGAGGTGCCTGCATTTGGATGTTTTTAAAGCCTTTAAAAAAACACGTATCTCAGGCATACATATGTCTTTCAGAAAAACAACTCAGAGAGTGGTTGATACGTGCAGTGCAAACACAGCAGGACTGAGGTGGTCGTTTCTCTAATTTCAGTGATGGGTGCAAATCGACTCATGTTTGTTTATCTTCAGCAACCCAGAGTCACACTTGAAAACAGTCAAATTGCTGGCTTCTGTCAGCTTGTGACTCATAGCCACCCCACCCCACCTCCCCACTTCTACTCATCTGAAGCAGGAGCCTTTTAAACTGGCTAAGGATGGGCCATTCCTCTCGATCACCCCCAACCCATCCCTCTGTTTCTAAGTTTCTGGTCCCCACTTGTATCAGACCATCTGGACATTGGGGTGGCACCTCCTCTCCTCCACTGGGCAGGCTGCACTGTCTCCCACAAAGCACTCTCTGTGGACATGTGTCTTGTCCAGGGGCTATCCTAAAAATGAGCTCATGGAAAGATGCAGGCGTGTCTGTGATCAACAGCCTCCAAAGTGAAACTCTGTGGCATGTGGGTGGAATTGTATAAAAACACAATGAGCCATTTAATTTTGCTAATTGTAGCAATTAGGCAAGCTCTCACACAGCAGAAAGCCAAATGGAAGACGTGGCAAACAGTCGTTTACCCACAGAAATGAGGGGTTCAGAAGTTCTCCCTTGAGTGTTTGAGGCATCGTGTTGTTTCACCATCCATCTGAAGCTCTTTCTTTAGATTCCATAAGGGAAAAAAAAAATCAAACTTCTGAATATTGCATGTAACGATCTACCCAAGAAATCAAACCTTTAACTTTTTCTGGATATGTTTTTGCTCAGTTGCTAAGTTGTGTCCAACTCTTTGTGACCCTATAGCCAGCCAGACTCCTCTGTCCATGGGATTTTTCAGGCAAGAATACTGGAGTGGGCTGCCATTTCCCTCTCCAGGAGATCTTCCCAACCCATGGTTCAAACCTATGTCTCTTGCATTGGCAGGTGGATTCTTTACCGCTGAGCCACCTAGGAAGCCCCCTTTCTGGGTCTATATTCTGCTAAATAAGGGTTAGTTAATGTCCTTGAAATATCTAGCTGCTTTGTTAATATCATTTTCACAATATACCAACGTAAGTCAGAAACACTGACTGAATCAAATTTTTGCTTCGGTTATTCCCCTGCCCTACCTCCTCTAAGACTTACGCCGTTCATTTCCCTATATTAATGGGAACTGACTGAGCCCAAGAGCATCAAGGATTAGCCAGCTTTATCTCCATGATCTCATTCCATCTTCTCTGCCATCTATGAGTTAAGTTCCATTTACAGACAAAACTTAAGCTCACAGACACTAAATTAGGCAAGGGTTCCATAGCTGGAAACACTGGGGCTGGGGAATGAACACAACTTGTCATGACTTCTCACAACCACAAATCCTTCTAGAAAACCAAGGAATATTTTCCCACCAAAATCTCTTCCATCCTTGGCAAGATCACAGGAGAAACAAAAATATGGTCTGACGATCCAATTTTTCAAGAGAATTTCATTTAAAAATCAAAAAGATCCTTCGAGATTAGAAGTTAAAAACAAAAAAGTCAGTGATGAGAAACAGAAGTCTTTATCCACTTGTCATTGAATTTTACTGCGACCCCCTAATTCAGAGTAGGCAGATAAATGCTTGTATTTCATTCCAAACAACTGTCTCTCCCCTCTTCCATGGCTCTACTTTGCACTAAAATAAGTGATAAATATAAATTAGCCTGATGGTTCTTTTCTTGTATTCTCTATATGTATGCTACTGTCTTCCAGTTAGGTAAACAGAAAGACGGCCAAACCCCACTACTTGCCTTGACTTTCAGACTGCGGGGAAAAAAGAGAGATGGGGGTGGGGAAAGGAAGAAGGAAAGATGAATCTCACAAATCTGTGTGTGTGTGTGTGTGTGTGTGTGTGTGTGTGTGTGTGTGTGTGTTTTAGTCGCTCCATTGTGTCTGGCTCCTTGTGATCCCCATGGACTGTAGCTCACCAAGCTCCTCTGTCCGTGGGATTCTCTAGACAAGAATACTACATTGGGTTGCCATTCCCTTTTCCAGGGGATCTTCCCAACCCAGGGATCAAACCCAGGTTTTCTGCTTTGCAGGATGATCCTTTTCTGTCTGAGCCACCGTTATTTTCATATTATAAAATAACTCTATTCCACTGCCATAATTTGCCCTAAATTTCATTTAATATCTTGCAGGTCACAAAATTTAATATGTACATGGATTACTATACCACCAGTTGAACCCTCATATAAATCTGGAAATTTCCTCTTAGATGGAAAGTTTA
This sequence comes from Neotragus moschatus, assembly GCA_006410615.1. Lineage (NCBI taxonomy): Eukaryota > Metazoa > Chordata > Mammalia > Artiodactyla > Bovidae > Neotragus > Neotragus moschatus. Next base: position 3,639,752 of record SJYA01002114.1, on the reverse strand, counting down.
TACCTAAAGAATATAGCATTTACCAAATATTTGTGGAGTTGGATTATAAAATAACGTATGTGTCTTCTCCATCCTCAACTTAGACATAATGTGTCTGGGATCCACAGGATGACAGAGTTGTGACCCAGTCAATGATTCTGTTGTATAGGAAGTAGTGTGTGGGGGCTGAATTCATGCTAAAAAGGTGGCCACAGCAATAAACCAAAAATGTTCTCAATCCTGGTATTTATTTTAAAAAATAGATGCAGCCATCAGTCTGAATGTAATATGTTAAAAACACAAGCAATCTGACTTCTGACTTTGATATGACTTAAACAGATCTTTATGAACTTCGGTTAAATTAGGCGTCATGAACTTTTATAGAGAATAGCATCTAAACGAGATTTCAATGTTACTTGAGAACACTTCTTTTAGAAATGAGCACAACAGAGATCCAAAGGGATCAGGAATTTTTCATTATCCAAATTCCTTCAGCCATTCATCTATCAAGTATGATCTATTTGCCTGGCACTGCCAGGCAATACACAGTCACACGTGGAAGGAATTCCATATTCCAGCAGCTCACACTTTGGTCTTTGGTAGCAGAAGAGTCGTTTGACTTCAGCTATAGTTCTTTCTATCCTATCACACTGCTTCTCTTCTTAATGTCTACATTTAACTCCATACCAGAACAATAAAGAAACATAAGTTTTTCCAAGATTGTGTTACATAAGCCTCTCAATACACAGTTAGCCTGCATAGTGGCAAACATAAGGCTACAGTATAAATATAAAGATAAATCAACAATAGATGGCTGCTGATAAAGAGAAAAGTAGTTTTGTAATTTGTTCTTACGCCTCTCCAATACTAGATATTTTTAAGTCAAGACCACAAAGCAAAAATAAATTTTGAGACACTCTTTGGCATAAAGTATTTGATTCAAGGGTTTCCCAGGTGGTGCTAGTGGTAAAGATCCTACCTGCAATGCAGGAGACACAAGAGACGCAGGCTCGCTCCTTGGGTCAGGAAGATGCCCTGGAGAAGGGCATGGCAACCCACTCCAGTATTCTTGCCTGGAGAATTCCATGGACAGAGGCGCCTGGTGGGCTAGAGTCCGCAGGGTCACACGGAGTTGGACACGACTGAAGTGACTTAGTTAGCATGCACACATGTGCATTTGACTCAAACCAATCATCTTTGAATCAGCTTTGGAGATATTCCTGAGGATTTATTTTTAAGAAGAGATGTGAAATCAGTATGCTCCTGAGATGGCACTTCTCTGACCTTCTGGAAGCATCTTTGATGAGCACTTATGATACCTTTTTGTCCCAGTCACCATTCTGGGGGATTTTTTTTGGTTTTCTTTTTTCGGCCACATCATGCTGCATGTGGGATCTTAGTTCCCTGACCAGGGATCAAACCAGCACCCCATGGTGCTCAGAAGTCTTAACCATTGGACCACCAAGGAAGCCCCCAGTTATGGTTTTTAATGAAGTTCTGGCTGGCCACAGAGGAATGGAGGAGGGACCATCAGTTAAAACAGAATGAGGATATGTTGTGAGGGAGTCAGAAACCCCTTCTGGACAAGGGGCATGTGCATTTATAGAAGTGCACATGGGGCATGCAGGCTTGTCAAAGATCTCCCTTTCCCATCATCAGTAGAACTTCATTGCAAAAAAATCTCTGTACACAAAAATTAGATGTCCCAGTAGGTTCCCCCAGAACATAGTCTGCAGCATACATGTTATTTAGGAAGAACAAATTTTCAGGCATAAACCTCAGTTAATGCAACCTGAGAGGATATTCTGAAGCCTTGTGCCCAGACAAGCAGCAGTGACCTGCATCACATTTCAGGAGTGAAGACTGCCAGCCCCACCCTGTGTGGACACTTGCTGGCATGGTACCCATTCCAAGTCTCGTCTTCAATATGGCCCGCAGTGATTGGCTTCCCATAGATGTAAAGAGCATCTTATTTAAAGATAACTATTGATGTACATGACTGATTTCCTCTGAGTTAAATAATTCTGGTTAGGGAAGGCTATAAACTCGTACATCCTCTGTGGAATAAAAGGAAAGAGAAAAGAAAGCATATTCATTTTTATGAGCCCAGAATAACACCAAGAATCCCTTCAGCAAAACAGCTGATCTAATAATAGTGCTAAGTCAGAGCCGGAATGTCTCAGTTCCTGCCACCATGAGTGGTTCATTACAATGACTGCCCCTGTCTCAGGAGTGGTACCAGACAAGGCGAGTACCCTTGCTGATGTTTGCAGAGACATCACATTTAACACAACAGATCAACATCAGAACTAATAATCAACTTGATAAGCAAATACTACCATCACAGTACCAACACAAAATTTTCTCTCGTGCTAATATTGAAGCCTGTCACCTTCTCCGTTATTAGAATTTCAGAAAATGTAAGGTTTATTGTTTTTGTTTTACTTCCATCTACCAAATTCAGCTGGTGGCCATCCATTCTCTGTTGCTTGATTTGCATTCAAATGGAACTAATCAAATTCTTACTTCATTTAAGTGCTACAAATATTAATAAATGAAGATGTTGTGTTTAAGCTAATTAAATAGAGCTATTCTAGTGGCAGTCTGGTATCGAGCTGTATCAAATCAACACTCTTAATTGTTTCAAATTAATTCATCTATCAGGAAGTTCTAAAACACCCTTAAGTGTGTTGAAAATACATTTTGGGTTTCTATCATTGCAAGAAATTCCTATTTTGATTGCAAGCCAGTAGAATGGGTTGTAATCAACACTGGCATTTCAGTCCATTGTGGTTCTGGCAGTTGGATACCACTATGATAACTTGGCAATTAACCTTCCACCTGTGGCTTTTTATTTGTGTTGCTGAGAATTCTTCTATTCAAATTGGGAGCAATAGCACATCACCCTATAATCAACAGAGATCTGTCAGTTAGTCAAGAATTGTCATTTCATATCCTTCTTTCAAAGAACTAAGATATCTGACAACTCCCCTTATTAACCTTTCTAAGGTATTGTACCTAGAAAAAGAAATACATCTCTCAAGTGTGTCTTGAAAGCCTGGGGTGAAATGTCTTCTTTGGTCTGAACCAGAGTTTTGGAGTTCTATGAAAAGACAGCAGTTTCTCCTGCCTGGAGGAAGGGGAAGGGAGCCGAAGATGAACTAGCCGCACCAGAAACACGCGCCTCCACAGCACAAAGCCTCACACTGCTGGTGCTATTGATTTCCTTCTCTTTTTTTACAGAAACACCTTGGAACTTGTCAAGATTTACTGAAGGTGATTTGCGTTAATTAATTCAACAGACCCTTTAATCTTGCGAATTCTTGACTTGTGAGATTGCAGTTAAGCTGCTGCAAAGGGAAGTGAGTCAGTGAGTAGGAAGGAGAGCTCATTCAGTGTGGGGAGGTCCGCAGGCCTGGAGAGAAAGGCCTCTGTGAAGTAGAGTGCTCCAGAATCCATGCTCCCTACTTCTCACTCCAGCGATGAACTTTCACCTTCTTCATTTGTTTTTGCCTTCATTTGCACAGCTTTGAAAGGCCTTCCCCTAGCTGCTCAATGGTAAAGAATCTGCCTGCCAATGCAGGAGACACAAGAGACCTGGGTTCAAACCCTGGCTTGGGAAGATCTCCTGGAGAAGGAGATGGCAATCCATTCCAGTACTCTTGCCTGGAGAATCCCATAGACAGAGGAGTCTGGTGGGCTGCAGTCCATGGGTTCGCAAAAAGTTGGACACAACATAGTGACTAAACAATAACGACTTTGAAAAAAGAGAAAAAAGTGAATGGATTCCTGGGGGCTTACATAGCTCAGTGCACTGAGTTATGGAGACTCACCTTAAATGGATACAAATCTATCTGTGTTTGGAAATGAAGGGGGAAAAGTCTTGTCATCGGTTTAATAATTGATCTGAGTACAGTTGCTGTTCTTCATTTCCTGAGAATTCTGTGGTCAGCATTGTAATAACCAATTTATAAAATTGAAATTATAATTCAATTTTGGAGGTAAAATCCACATGGCTGTAGCTATGGAATCATTTGATTCCTGCCTTCCTAGGTGGTGACATTGCCAGTTTCAAACTGAAATACTTTTGTACGTGGACTTGGCTCTCCCGTTGCTTCTCCAACCCTGTGTAACCTTGGTTACCAGCTCTGAGATCACCAAGCTGACATTCTGAGCATCTGAGTGTTCACTGAAAAATAAACAGGTGATCTCTTAATTAAAAATCATGGTTGGTTCCCACTTGCTTCTCTTTTTAAGGAAAGGTTTGAGCTGCAAGGTAAGGATAGATGTACTTCAGATCAAAGTTTGCAAGAGTCAGACATCCGTACGTTGTTATATAGTTTTCCGTCTAACCTCTCAGTAGAACAGCTTCAGAAGTTAACACTAGAAGAATGAGTGAAAGTCTTCAGATATATCTGATAAACAATCTAACAGAAAAAGAGGACGATGTTGTGGTCCTTTTTGTACCTCTTCCAAAGGTGTTTCTCCTTCATCAGTGACCATCTTGGTGATGATCTCCAAGATGTACCAAGAGGTACCAAATGATAGTCCCAGTTTTAGGCACCAGGGTTGTCTTGTACTTCAGCAAATCTAGCTCTGAGCATAAGCACTGAAATGTAATGGTGAAATAGTGGCCTGCCACCATGCAACTTTCAATTGCAAGGCAATGAAAACCAAGAAGTTGAAGAAAGTGTCAATTTTCTCAAGCTCTAAAGCCAAAAAAGGCACAAATATCCTCTATCTTGTCCAATAAGTTGGTTGGCTGTTGTCACATAGGAACAAGAAATCATCCTCTAAAACAAGGCTTTTGAGTAGGAGTGACTACGAGAGGTGTTGGAACACAAGTTTCCTACTATCGTAACTGTGCAGATGTGGCAACCGAGGACGACCTGTCAGTGGTTCATCAGGAATATTTGCCTTTTGTAGAGCAGAGGTCGCTGAGGACCCTGCTACTCTGTGGCGATGACAATAGATGCATCCACTAATGAAAGGCCAGGGCATGGCTGGACAAGGACGACAGAGATGACTTTGGTGGCTCTGTGTCTGAGACTAACTCTGTCCTTAAGGGGACTCTCCTGCTTGACAGTTGCCCTTGGTCATTGGCCTGTTCCTTCCTAGCTAACTCTGTGGGATGAGGGCTTCTGATGGGTTATAAACCGAGATATTTGAAGGTATAGTAAGTACTCTTGCTTGTAAACATGACCATTGAATCATCCTTTGTCTTAACAACAATGAAATTCCGGGTGGCCACGGCCCTATTCAATCATCCCATTATAAATACGTCATGACATCCCAAGAACCTCTGTGATCAAATCCACTAACCCGGGTCAACAAGTTCATTACGTGAATCATTTCAACACATTTTGGACCTTGATTCTGTCATCACCTAGACTGCATCTTTGTCACCAGACAGCAAAAATAATTCTCGGGAGAACAATTTTCAGAATAATGGAAGTGAAGAAAGGTGGACAATGAAGAAATTTTTCAAGGGAGACAAAACCTCTGGACCACCAGCAGCCCTAAAAGCTTTATTTTTCCTCATGACTACATTTCTGTTCATTTGAGGGCTTTCAGCATCTGAATTTTCCAAATGATTGCCAACTCATCTTCAAAAACAGAAGTAGACAGCATGGTATTATTAAAAAATAAAAAGACTGTCTTACAAGAATGCAAATATCCCAAGAAAAAGTAAAGTCAGTCACTCCAGGAGCAAATTTGGCATTTGTGATGTCAAACATCTGGAGCACTGGGAAAATCCGGATGTTTGAATCCTCGTGTTCTTTCTGCTTGTCTGGTGTTCCTAGATAGACAGAAAATGCTCAGGTGTTGTAGGTAATGGAACTAAACTTTCTTGTGCATTAATCTATTGCTGGCGATATTCTGCTGCTAAAGATCTCTTTGTTGTGCAAAGAGAAATAAATAATGCAGAGTCAATGCTATTTGATTTTTATTTGCTTTCAGCAAACATGAATGCGAGAATTGTGGGAGGTGGTCCTGGGGTCCTGGGAGGTGATTGTGGAACAGACTTCCTACAGGGTGGCAGTTCCAGAGGCCTGCCTCTCGGGCCCTGCCTGGCAAGGAAACTTACTATTCAGCTGTTTTCCATCTTTTAAAATTTTCTAGTTGCTCCTCTGCTGCTCACACACTGTTAATCCTTCACAGAGTCTACTTGACAGAATCGTTCCAGGGAAATACAAATGTGTGAGTGTTTTATTCTTCAAATAGGAAGTTTTTATTTCAAGGATTTCTTAGACCTTTGAAGCATAAAAATAGTTAAACAATTTCCCTTTTGAGAAGAAGGACACAGAGGGGCTGGTCCAGTGATGGGGACGCAAGGTGAGGGAACATGAATGCCCATCGTCCCCATCCTTGGCCACATTTTTCGCACACATGAAAGAGAGAATATTCATCTACCTACCTCACAGGGGTGTTGGGAAGATTAATGTGAGTTGGGAAAGTGCTTTGACACCTGGTGACTAGTGTTCGCACAGAGAAGAACTCGGGGTTGGGAGGGAGCAGGCTGGGGAAGAAGGTTAGGGATGGAAAAGCAGTCGCAGTCACTCAGCCAGCCAGGACCCTGATGATTCCTGATCAAAGCGTAACTTGCTCTTCAAAGGTCTATGGAGAAATTATTTTAAATTATCAACTTTTTAATGAGAAAATTAACTCCTTTCATCAAACACTGAGAATGACAATTTTCCTCTTAGCAAAACTGAATGTTACTAAATATTTATTAAATGTACCCAGAAAAGGTGGCTTCTTTCGATGCCTGAAAAATTTTCATGCCTGATCCCAAGCTACATTTTCCAGAACGCTTGCATGACACCCAATTCAGTACTAATGCTGGCAGGTGGTACTCTGAAACCCACTACTGGGAAGGAGAATTTGTTACTGAGGTTAGGTTTCTTCTTGTTTACAATGAGACTCTTTCTCACCCCTAAGTAGACACATGTCTCCCTTTATGATCCAATAAAAGAAACCGGAGCCTTATTTCTTCCCCCATTTCTGAGTTGAGTTATTTTCAGAGTATAAATATATTTTAAATATTTCAGAGAAGTGTTTGTTTACACAAGGGCTTCAGCCATACGTGGATCCACATCTGTACTTACACACACACAGACCTGAGTTCTGCTCCAGGACAGAGGAGGTGGTGGGGGAGGCCTTGCCAAGAAGAGCAGCTGTGCAGCTTACTTCCTGCCAAAGTAACATGTTTCTTCTCAAATACTTAGTCCTGAGAAGAACTAGTGCTAAGTAAGATGATTTGTCTTTTTTGAGTCAGGGAGGCAATATGGTAATCATAGAATATTATTCATGGGAATACACCGGTGAAACTATACTAACAATGCAGAGAAAGTTTTCATGATGTGACTTCATGAGGCAAAGTTGTTGTACATAAATATTATCATTGTGCCCTTATTTAAAAACTATATCCTTTGCAAAAAAAAAGATTGCATGCTCTTAAAACTATGAAATAGGGCTTCAGAATGTTTACTAGATAAGTGGGTCTGGAGCTTGCATAACATACATATTCAAGAGAATCTCTTCTGGATTCTAAAAATCTTGTTGCTGATACAACCAAGGCTTAAAACTTCAGACTGGATAAACATGTCTAATGCATGGTATTAAGTTTCCTGAAGCATGAATTTAACCTAGGTGATTATCTGACCCATCAAAAAAAAGTTATATTGCCACATCAGACTTAAGTATCATTTTGCTGTTGTCTTGGTTTGTGTTTTGTAGGATTTTGAGACTCCAAATATGATTGTAGTAATAAGTGAATCAAAAATAACTTGAACTTCTCTGGGCTTTTTTTCCCCAGTTCCTAGCATCAAGACTTTTTCAACCAAAAGTGCAGCAGACTGTCCTTGTCGCTATGAAGGGAAATACTTGTTCTTTGTTTTTGTGCAAGAAAACTGAGGTTGAGTGGCCTTGGTGCAAGGACCTGGAGATGCAAGGGCTGAAGCAGCTTCTCAGGCAGATTTGCTGGGAGGAGAAAAAGAGGTCAGTGGGCAGAATATATCCTTGGGATATTTCACCCCAAGGGCACAAAACAGAGTGCAAAGGGATGAGAGCTGGACCATTCTTCAAAATGCTAGGATCTAAATTCTAAACTTAAAAAAAGTGGAGTCAAAGTGTTGTCACATGTAGGCTATAAATCTGATCCGTGGGGAAAGGGGGGATTTGAACGCCCCAAACATTTCAGTCTTTTAAAGACTTTTCAGTCCATGTAAAACTTTCCAATATCCTTCCTAAAACTAAGATACTATTTCAAAAAAGCAGGTTTTTAACAAAGATAAATCTGATCTTATGATTGTGGACCAGTCATGTCCTCAGCACACGTGACATGTTTTAAATGCAGTCTTCAAGTTCCATGGCTATTTCCAGTTAACATTCTATCTTGTAAGAGTAAAAAACACATGGGAAATTCTGTTTTGCTCAAAAAGAATGTCTCCCACCTTGTTTATATCCCTTCTTATCCCTAGCGTGTTATTATCACAAAACTACTTTCATATCTAGGTGGTATGAGATTGCTTAAAAATTAAACTTTCAGTCAACTGCTTTTTGAAGGGCCCACCTGAAGCCTCTCTTTAGGCAGGATGTTGAGCAAGCACCTTGCTCCTACGGAATACTCTTTGCTCTTCTTCTCAGCTAGCGGACAGCTCATCAGCTTGGAGAGAGAGAGTTAAAGGTGAAAAGTAGGATTTCCTATTCTCAGAACAAGTTGAACAGAAGATGAGCCAGGAGGTTCCTCCCTCTATGTATACCGATAGCTGATTCATTATGAGGTTTGACAGAAAACAGCAAAATTCTGTAAAGCAAATATCCTTCAATAAAAAATAAATTAACTTTTTAAAATGGTACTTTGAATTCAGGGCCGAAAACAAACACGTCCTCCAAGTAAGAGTGAAACCATCCTTCCTACTGATTTGTCTCTCCATCTTTACTAAACTCTTTTTACAGTTTAGTTCAAATTTTCTAAGAATGATAACTAGTGCCGTTTTATGTTATAGCTTCAGTGCAGAAATTGGGAAAGCATGAATTATAAAATTTGCTGAGACTATAGATTTCTGTACTGACATCCTACCAAGTAGATTTGCCATACTAATACTAATATTCCAGTTTAATTAATAATACGTGAAAGGAAAATAGGAGCATTTTACTCAGCATCAAACCACTGCATAATTGAAACCGGCTTCCTCACAGCAAGGATTTTTGCTGCTGACATTTGTTCTTCATCCTCCAGTTATTTTAAGTAAATAATTTTCACATCGAACTACCTCAGCTACTGTTTTATTTCAAAACGTGAAACCATGCACTTTGTAACCAGCCAGTTTTTCATTTAAAATTCCAAAAGGATACACTCGGTGCAAAGCAATTTTCAAAAAAAATTTGTGCATGACCTAAGCAACCCACCCTCAAGAAATAGTCCTACGTTTTGTCTCTGAGTTCCATTGGGAGTGAAATCCTCGTTTCCACTCAACACCAAGAGAAGCTGCTCTATATTTGCTTGATTTGCCTTAAACATTCTGTGCTCCTTTCCCGGTTCGATCTTTTGTTGTTGCTGTTGTTCTTTTAAATTTGTCTTTAAAGAGAACATATACCAGGTGGGAGGGGAGCAGCCAGCGATGAGAATGGACCATCATTTCTCAGTTCTCTGTTGCCAACTCTCTCTGCACGATGTGGGGAACGCCCATCCCTGTGCTTCCCTTTCCCCTGCCCACCCTGTGACCAACACCGAAATTAGGTCTGAGAGACCCCGTCCGTGTGTGTGTGTGTGTGTGTGTGTGTGTGTGTGTAGGGAATGGAGTTGACATTCCCCAGCCCCGCCCCTCAGCCCCAGTACAAGCACAGTGCCTGGACCCGAGTGAAAACCTTGGCAGTTCTTGTGCTTTACTTTGTAAACACTGTACAAATGTATTTGGGATTTTGTTTGAAATAAAGAAGTAAACTACTTATTAAATTTTTTTCTTCCTGTAAATATATATATTCAAATTCCAGGTATACAAACATTCCTTTAGCGTTTGGATTGTAAGAGTGTCTTTATTGGCTGGAGGCTGCTGCTTCCCGGCACAGCCTCCACCTGCTGTAGTTGAAAGCACAGTGTGTGGAATATTTGCTGTACTGCAGTACCATCGTCATTTTGGTTTGTTGAGTAAGTTGCAATTTGTGATGAAACAAAGTGGAAACTAGTGCTTCATAATGAACAGATTTCCTTGGTTACATGATTTTTCTTGTAAAACTTTAAAAAAAAAAAAAGACTTGAAATTTTCTATATTTGGATTTTGTAGATTTTTTTTTTATTTATTGCACACAAGGTACCAAAATCATTAAATAAAGTACACTGTGGTCATTTTAACAAAAGTCTGAGTTCCTGATTCTTTCTAAGTCTAGGAAGAGAGCAGGACATTGTGGGTCTAAGATGAAAGGTAAAAGAAGGCTGTGTTCACGGGCACAGTCTCCCAACAACAATGTGACTGAACCCTGCAAACAGAGCTGAGTTCTGTTGAATCTGAAATAAGTTTAAAATTAAACTATACCAATTTCTAATATATGTTTCATCTATACATCTTAGTCCTAAAAAGTGATAACGTTTCTCTAAAATGACTACACAAGTGAAGAGATGTTTCAGCTCACAAAGAGGCTTAAAAATGTGAATAATTGGTTTAAACATTAATAAAAGGAAACATTGTCAATGAACAAAAGTACTTCTTAAAAGGACAATGTTTCTAAGTGCCTGATTTTTCTAGGAAATTAGGGTTAATGCTATACACAGTTGTTTTTCTTAAAATATTTTAATTTTTTAAAGAAACGTTCCATTTTCTATACAGTTAGGTAAGTGTTCCTTCCAAAGAAATCCCAGGGCTGATCTCCTTCAGAATGGACTAGTTGGATCTCCTTGCAGTCCAAGGGACTCTCAAGAGTCTTCTCCAACACCACAGTTCAAAAGCATCAATTCTTCAGTGCTCAGCCTTCTTCACAGTCCAACTCTCACATCCATACATGACTACTGGAAAAACCATAGCCTTGACTAGATGGACCTTAGTCAGCAAAGTAATGTCTCTGCTTTTGAATATGCTGGTGGTAAAAACAAGAGATGGGCACAGGTTCTTACAGAGTTTCTAATATGCCCTGTGGGGGTGGAGGTGGGGAAGCCACACCATGAAAGGAATCTGAGTCTCTGAATGAGTGGATGGAGCAGAGGCCCCACTCCACCCCCACCCCCACCCTCAGCGGAAGCACATTGGACACCAGCAAAACATACACTTCCACTGGGGTGAGCGACTGATATTTGGGATTGTTTGTTACTTTCTGCTCTTATGGAGCATTCCATGGCCCAGTGATGTACAATTAGTTGTACATCATTGTACAAAGTAAAAAAGTGAAAGTGTTAGTCACTCAGTCGTGTCTGACTCTTTGTGACCCCAAGGATGGTAGCCCACCAGGTTCCTCTGTCCATGGGATTCTCCAGGCAAGAATATTGAGGTGGGTAGCCATTTCCTTCTACAAGGAATCTTCCCAACCCAGGGATCAAACCCAGGCCTCCTGCACTGCAGGCGAGTTCTTTACTGTCTGAGGCAACAAGGAATCCCTCAACCATCAGTACAATTAATTCAACTCTCTCTACCTGTGGCCCAAAATCAAGAAGGAAGAGAAATGGCTACTTGTCTGTTTTTTTTTTCTTTTCTTTTCATATTCTCTACAATGAACGAGTGCTGTTACTATAATCTGCAAAGAAATGAAATTTATATTTAAGGGGAGATTTTTTTAAAAAAAGAAAGAAAAATACACCATACTCCTGAGTTAGAAAACTTAATTTGGTAAAGAATGCAATTTGCTTCTAATTAACCCAGAAACATAATGCAACAAAGCCCAAAAGATATTTTATAAAACTTGACAAAATGACTATAAAGTTTATGTGGAGGAATAAAAACACTAGAAAACCTAAAAGCTTGTTTTTAAATGAATATGGATGAAGGTTTTCCCACCCAACCTATCATAAGTTGCAATAACCATAAGAGTTTACTACAAATGAAAGATGGAGGAGGAAATGGCAACCCATCCCAGTATACTTGCCTGGAAAAGACCATGGTCTGAAGAGCCTGGCAGGCTATAGGCCATGGGATTGCAAAAGAGTCAGACATGCCTTAGTGACTAAACAACCACCACCAATGAAAGAATAAACTTTAAAGTTCAAAAACAGAATCTGTACATGTAATATAAGTAAATTGAATGCAGAATCAAAAATGAGAAAAAGGATGGTCTTTTCAATCGATGATATTAAGATAACCAGCTCACCACTAGGGACACCTACTCAAAAATCAGATCGTACAGATTAAAGATACAATTGTAGAAAACCACAACTACAAAACTACTATATTAATATCACTTGAGGTGGGAAATGTTTTCTAAGTTTTATTCCAACTGAGATAAAGAGATAGAGTTTATAATCAATATGAAAGTAGGCTATAGAGATACAGATAAATAGGTGATAGATTGATCTCCATTATTTCCCTTGAAGGAGAAATACAAATGTCCAAACATCAACCGAAGTCTTGAACCTAGAAGATTGGACGAATACCCTACAATGTATGTGCAATGATATTCATAAGAGGGAAAATTGGAAATAACTGAAAAGCAAACAATAAGAAATAAACTACAGTACATTCTTATAATGAGACACCCTGTCACAGCTAAGAATAATAAATACCCTGAAAGTATCTTTACTGTGTTAAATAGCTATATTGGGAAAATGAGGAAGGGATAAATTAAGAGTTTTGGATTAATATGTACATACTACTATATATAAAATAGATAACCAACAAGCGTCTATTGTGTAGCACAGGAAAGTATACTCAATATTTTGTAAGAAAATACAAGGGAAAAGAAGTCCCTGCATAGTCTAAATGTGGGTGACTCTGCTAGGTTCATCTCTTGTGACGCTCTTTCCTGGCTGTGTTCTAGCCACAAAGAAATGCCTTCAGTTTTTTCTCCAACAGTTCTGACACCTTCTCCAGTTCAGAAAGCTTGGAGCTGAGAGTGACCTCGAAGATGCTCCTCGTGGGTGAGTATTTGCATCTTGGTCATCTCAGTCTGCCAGAACAGAATCCTGTAGATCAAGTGGCTTGAACAGCAGACCATTATTCCTCTCAGTTCTGGAAGCTGGCAGTTGGGTTCCTGGTAAGAATCCATTTCCGGCTCCTCCATGGCTGCCCAATTGCTAGGTGCTTTCATGGCTTTTCCTCAGTCAGAGAGAGAAAGAGAGGAGGCTCACTGTCTCTTCTTCCAAGGGCTCTGATCTCATCTTGAGGACCCCACCCTCATGAGCTTACCTAAAACCAATTAACTCCAAAAGGTCCCACCACATTCAGAATTAGGGCTTCACCATATAAATTTTGAGGGACACATAATTCAGTCCATAGCAATCTGTAACAGCCTTCCTTCCCCAAATCTAAAATTTTATTCAACTGACCTCTTAAATACATAACATCTTTACAGATTGAATGAATGCTTCCTCAGGAGCACTGTGGTGACAGGCAGTTGCTAAAAAACTATAGTCTTTGTTAATTTCTGAGATAATGAATTCAACTTTTAAACTTGCCTTTAACAAGAAAAGAGATTTAGGGCAACTAGGATATAATAGTCTTTGCCAAATGCAGCAAATTATTTTTTTAAGCAGGTAAGAGTGCCCTGGAAATGTCATAACAAGCACAGGTTCTGTGTTTTGGAGTTACTAATCCACATCGGTGTTTTTCCCTACTTTTTTCCATTCCCAGAACATGTGAGTTTCAGTGTCTTAGTTTATACAGCCACACGAGGCAAAGAGCAGTTCTTTTACACTGTGTATAAGTCGACTCTCATGATTGTTTTCAGCAGAACCAGATATCCAGGGATATTTTGGGAAATATAGTCAAATTGGACTTAGAGAAGATGACTGCTGATTCTTGCCATTCTTCACGTGAAGCAAAATTGGAGGAAGTGCCTGGGAGGCAAGGAGCAGGAGCAGGGGCTGGAAACTGAGTGGGTGCTGTGGTTTGCAATGACAATTGTGTGTGTGTGTGTGTGTGTGTGTGTGTGTGATGATTTCTAATGATGAAATTGCACAAGAGAGTTTCCCAGCATTCCATGGGAGAACCCCCAACATCTTTGGGAAGACATGAGATTTCTATCCAAATAGAGCACCTGCCAGCCTCCTCCCAGTCTTACCAAACGTCCTCTTCTTGAGGGTGGACAGACCTGTCCTATTAATGTTGCTGCTCAACCAAGAATTCTGTGCTGCTTGGAACTTTTATGCCTGTTTCTCCAGGCACCACACCACTTGGTGTGGTGAAGGTAGTCCAAACAAATTGAAGGTGGGGACGGTGAGGTGGGGGTTGGGGGAAGATTGATAGGGAAAAGACAAGAAAGACACAAAATACCCAGTGGCAGGTTTAATCTTGTCTCTCTCCCTTGTTCCTTCATCCTCTAGCTCCCACTGCCAACTCTCTTTCATTGATAATGTGCTACTGGCTGAATCGTTGTTTAGTCACTAAGTCGTGTCCGACTCACTTGCAACCCCATGGGCTATAGCCCACCAGGCTCTTCTGTCTGTGGGATTTCCCAGGCAAGAACACTGGAGTGGGTTGCCATTTCCTTCTCCAAGGGATCGAACCTGTGTCTCCTGCATTTGGCAGATGGATTCTTTATCACTGAGCCACCAGGAAAGTGGGCCCCAACTGGATAAATCAGGTCCCCTCCAATTCTGATGTTGAAGTCCCAGCCCATAGTCCCTCAGAATGTGTCTGTACTTGGAGAGAGAGCCTTTAAAGAGGTGATAAGCTAAACTGAAGTCTTCAAGATGGATGGGAATCCAATATAAGAAAAAGAGGTTTGGATGCAAAGAGACCCGAGGGACACATACACACAGAAGACACAGTGAGGATACCCTTTGAGGTGTCCTCCCTGTAAGGACATGTGAGAAGGTAGCCACCCACAGGCCAAGCAGAGCAACCTTGAAGAAACCACACCTGCCAGCACCTTGGACTTGTAGCCTCCAAAACTGAGGCAATAAGTTTCTGTATAAGCCACATAGTGGTGCCTTGTTATAGGAGTTTCAGCAAGCTAGCACAGTATGTTTATTCTAATTCCACTGCAGTACT
>SJYA01002114.1:3572456-3624614 GCA_006410615.1 Neotragus moschatus | reverse complement strand
TTTTTTTAAAAAAAGAAAGAAAAATACACCATACTCCTGAGTTAGAAAACTTAATTTGGTAAAGAATGCAATTTGCTTCTAATTAACCCAGAAACATAATGCAACAAAGCCCAAAAGATATTTTATAAAACTTGACAAAATGACTATAAAGTTTATGTGGAGGAATAAAAACACTAGAAAACCTAAAAGCTTGTTTTTAAATGAATATGGATGAAGGTTTTCCCACCCAACCTATCATAAGTTGCAATAACCATAAGAGTTTACTACAAATGAAAGATGGAGGAGGAAATGGCAACCCATCCCAGTATACTTGCCTGGAAAAGACCATGGTCTGAAGAGCCTGGCAGGCTATAGGCCATGGGATTGCAAAAGAGTCAGACATGCCTTAGTGACTAAACAACCACCACCAATGAAAGAATAAACTTTAAAGTTCAAAAACAGAATCTGTACATGTAATATAAGTAAATTGAATGCAGAATCAAAAATGAGAAAAAGGATGGTCTTTTCAATCGATGATATTAAGATAACCAGCTCACCACTAGGGACACCTACTCAAAAATCAGATCGTACAGATTAAAGATACAATTGTAGAAAACCACAACTACAAAACTACTATATTAATATCACTTGAGGTGGGAAATGTTTTCTAAGTTTTATTCCAACTGAGATAAAGAGATAGAGTTTATAATCAATATGAAAGTAGGCTATAGAGATACAGATAAATAGGTGATAGATTGATCTCCATTATTTCCCTTGAAGGAGAAATACAAATGTCCAAACATCAACCGAAGTCTTGAACCTAGAAGATTGGACGAATACCCTACAATGTATGTGCAATGATATTCATAAGAGGGAAAATTGGAAATAACTGAAAAGCAAACAATAAGAAATAAACTACAGTACATTCTTATAATGAGACACCCTGTCACAGCTAAGAATAATAAATACCCTGAAAGTATCTTTACTGTGTTAAATAGCTATATTGGGAAAATGAGGAAGGGATAAATTAAGAGTTTTGGATTAATATGTACATACTACTATATATAAAATAGATAACCAACAAGCGTCTATTGTGTAGCACAGGAAAGTATACTCAATATTTTGTAAGAAAATACAAGGGAAAAGAAGTCCCTGCATAGTCTAAATGTGGGTGACTCTGCTAGGTTCATCTCTTGTGACGCTCTTTCCTGGCTGTGTTCTAGCCACAAAGAAATGCCTTCAGTTTTTTCTCCAACAGTTCTGACACCTTCTCCAGTTCAGAAAGCTTGGAGCTGAGAGTGACCTCGAAGATGCTCCTCGTGGGTGAGTATTTGCATCTTGGTCATCTCAGTCTGCCAGAACAGAATCCTGTAGATCAAGTGGCTTGAACAGCAGACCATTATTCCTCTCAGTTCTGGAAGCTGGCAGTTGGGTTCCTGGTAAGAATCCATTTCCGGCTCCTCCATGGCTGCCCAATTGCTAGGTGCTTTCATGGCTTTTCCTCAGTCAGAGAGAGAAAGAGAGGAGGCTCACTGTCTCTTCTTCCAAGGGCTCTGATCTCATCTTGAGGACCCCACCCTCATGAGCTTACCTAAAACCAATTAACTCCAAAAGGTCCCACCACATTCAGAATTAGGGCTTCACCATATAAATTTTGAGGGACACATAATTCAGTCCATAGCAATCTGTAACAGCCTTCCTTCCCCAAATCTAAAATTTTATTCAACTGACCTCTTAAATACATAACATCTTTACAGATTGAATGAATGCTTCCTCAGGAGCACTGTGGTGACAGGCAGTTGCTAAAAAACTATAGTCTTTGTTAATTTCTGAGATAATGAATTCAACTTTTAAACTTGCCTTTAACAAGAAAAGAGATTTAGGGCAACTAGGATATAATAGTCTTTGCCAAATGCAGCAAATTATTTTTTTAAGCAGGTAAGAGTGCCCTGGAAATGTCATAACAAGCACAGGTTCTGTGTTTTGGAGTTACTAATCCACATCGGTGTTTTTCCCTACTTTTTTCCATTCCCAGAACATGTGAGTTTCAGTGTCTTAGTTTATACAGCCACACGAGGCAAAGAGCAGTTCTTTTACACTGTGTATAAGTCGACTCTCATGATTGTTTTCAGCAGAACCAGATATCCAGGGATATTTTGGGAAATATAGTCAAATTGGACTTAGAGAAGATGACTGCTGATTCTTGCCATTCTTCACGTGAAGCAAAATTGGAGGAAGTGCCTGGGAGGCAAGGAGCAGGAGCAGGGGCTGGAAACTGAGTGGGTGCTGTGGTTTGCAATGACAATTGTGTGTGTGTGTGTGTGTGTGTGTGTGTGTGATGATTTCTAATGATGAAATTGCACAAGAGAGTTTCCCAGCATTCCATGGGAGAACCCCCAACATCTTTGGGAAGACATGAGATTTCTATCCAAATAGAGCACCTGCCAGCCTCCTCCCAGTCTTACCAAACGTCCTCTTCTTGAGGGTGGACAGACCTGTCCTATTAATGTTGCTGCTCAACCAAGAATTCTGTGCTGTCTGGAACTTTTATGCCTGTTTCTCCAGGCACCACACCACTTGGTGTGGTGAAGGTAGTCCAAACAAATTGAAGGTGGGGACGGTGAGGTGGGGGTTGGGGGAAGATTGATAGGGAAAAGACAAGAAAGACACAAAATACCCAGTGGCAGGTTTAATCTTGTCTCTCTCCCTTGTTCCTTCATCCTCTAGCTCCCACTGCCAACTCTCTTTCATTGATAATGTGCTACTGGCTGAATCGTTGTTTAGTCACTAAGTCGTGTCCGACTCACTTGCAACCCCATGGGCTATAGCCCACCAGGCTCTTCTGTCTGTGGGATTTCCCAGGCAAGAACACTGGAGTGGGTTGCCATTTCCTTCTCCAAGGGATCGAACCTGTGTCTCCTGCATTTGGCAGATGGATTCTTTATCACTGAGCCACCAGGAAAGTGGGCCCCAACTGGATAAATCAGGTCCCCTCCAATTCTGATGTTGAAGTCCCAGCCCATAGTCCCTCAGAATGTGTCTGTACTTGGAGAGAGAGCCTTTAAAGAGGTGATAAGCTAAACTGAAGTCTTCAAGATGGATGGGAATCCAATATAAGAAAAAGAGGTTTGGATGCAAAGAGACCCGAGGGACACATACACACAGAAGACACAGTGAGGATACCCTTTGAGGTGTCCTCCCTGTAAGGACATGTGAGAAGGTAGCCACCCACAGGCCAAGCAGAGCAACCTTGAAGAAACCACACCTGCCAGCACCTTGGACTTGTAGCCTCCAAAACTGAGGCAATAAGTTTCTGTATAAGCCACATAGTGGTGCCTTGTTATAGGAGTTTCAGCAAGCTAGCACAGTATATTTATTCTAATTCCACTGCAGTACTCAACACTTTGTCCTATTTTTCCTATTAAACAGCTTTCAAGTAGTTTGTTTTCAACCAGTTCTCATGGATCCACTTCACTACAAGCAGAGGTGGTAGGGTGTGCACAGGCACCAGGGTGTGAGGACCAGCAGGCTCAGGGATCTGCAGGTAACACCGTGATAAAGGGAACAAGGGGAACCCCAAAGCTTTTTGATGTAAAAGAGGCTGTAGAAGCCCTGAGAGAGAGAGGGGAAGGGAGGAGGGGAAGAAGAAGCACTCTGTCAATTTTTCTTCCCCTGCTGTGGACTTACTAGACAGTTTTAAGCAGTTTTAATAAAGTTTCAGGGCTTCCCAGGGGGCTCAGTGGTAAAGAATCTCCCTGCCAATTCAGGAGATGCAAGAGACAAGGGTTCCATTCCAGAGCTGGGAAGATCACCCAGAGGAGGACATGGTAACCCACTGCAGTATTCTTGCCTGGAATATTCCATGGACAGAGGGGCCTGGCGGGCTACAATTCATGGGGTCACAGAGTCAGACTTGACTTAGCAACTAAAAAGCAAACAACAAATAAAGTTTCCAGGTTACAGATTTCCCTCCTCCAGGTAAGCTTCCGGTCCTAGGACTTGCTCCTGGGACCCGAGATACACCTGGTGATAAGCAAAGAAAAGACTAGGAGGGAGGAAGAATGCTAAATTACACATCTGAGAGTCCCCAGCGTGATTGTGGGGCAACTCTAAAGGTAAGCAGATTTACAATTGCTCTCTTTATAGAGAGGGCCTGCTATGAAGTTCCCTCAGGCTGGGGCACTGAGAACATTTGCATCTCCTTAGGTCACAGCAGGAGAAGGCAATGGCACCCCACTTCAGCACTCTTGCCATGGGCGGAGGAGCCTGGTGGGCTGCAGTCCATGGGGTCACAAAGAGTTGGACACGACTGAACAACTTCACTTTCACTTTTCACTTTCCTGCATTGGAGAAGGAAATGGCAACCCGCTCCAGTGTTCTTGCCTGGAGAATCCCAGGGACAGGGGAGCCTGGTGGGCTGCCGTCTATGGGGTCGCACAGAGTCGGACACGACTGATGCGACTTAGCAGTAGCAGCAGCAGCAGCAGGTCACAGCAGGGTGGGGTCCCTGTCAAACTTTGTACTTTCAAACGTCCACTATATGAATTAATTCAGAGTGTTAACACAAGTTCACACGCCTGAAGCAGAGTGAGGCCAAAACAAAGTTTGGAGCAGAGAAAGATTTATTGCGGGGCCCTGTGAAAGAGCCTCAAGATCCCTAAAGGGTTTCTGCAAAGCATTTTCAAAAGAC
Organism: Neotragus moschatus; assembly: GCA_006410615.1. NCBI lineage: Eukaryota > Metazoa > Chordata > Mammalia > Artiodactyla > Bovidae > Neotragus > Neotragus moschatus. Next base: position 3,619,945 of record SJYA01002114.1, on the reverse strand, counting down.
AGCTGGAGGGAATGAGGGTGGGGGGATGAGGGGTGGGTGGCAGTGTGTATGATAAGCTCCTGCACAATTCTCTGATTGGCCAATGGTGAGGTCACAGGGCAGTGTCGCAGGGGTTCACATTGTCAGTCCTTAGGCTTCATGAGGCCTGGGACTGTGTATCTACAGTCCTCAAGTAGTTTAACATCTTCCATTTGCTGGGGGGTTTTTACATCTGCAAAACATACATAGATCCTTCAGAGAGGAGCTAAAGTGAAGAAGGGCTTCCCTGTCTCAGATGGTAAAGAAGCCACCTGCCGTGTGGGAGACCTGGGTTCAATCTGTGGATTGGGAAGATCCCCTGGAGAAGCAAATGGCAACCCACTCCAGTATTCTTGCCTAGAGAATCCCATGGACAGAGGAGCCCAGCAGGCTATAGTCCACGGGTTTGCAAAGTTGAACACGACTGAGTGACTTAACACTTCATTTCCCTTCAAAGTGAAGGGAATTGGGGAAGGCCTGTCTCGGGAAGGCCCTGTAGGGTTCTGCTTGGTTACAACAGGAGTCATACTAGGTGCAAGAAGGCTCGGAATATGACAGTAACTACTTCTGCATAGTCTATTCTGAGTTGATTTCTGCTACTTACTCACAAAAAGATTCTGATTAATACATCAAGATTCATATCTGTAAGCCAAAAGGCCAAAATTATGCATTTACAATGACAATGAAACTGGCAAAATATTATATGTTTCCTAATAATTTTTTTTTCCTCTGCTCTGGGGAAAATATTTCTTCCTAAGTCACCTGAAACTGTACTGTACTCAAGAAATATTGAAAAAGTCTTATTCTTCCTTATTTCTTTTCCTATTTCCATGCAGAATATCACCCTCCTATCTTGACAATAATAAATGTCATCATTAATTAGACCAAGTTTATTAAATTATATTCATATTACTTACTTGAGAATTTTTTCAGATGATTTAAAAGGCTTTCTTTCTAGTCTCATCAGTAACAAATTATCTATGAAGGTGATTTTCCCATTTTCATTTCACTCTCAAATCCTGAGGGTACATCTTATTTGTGGTTGACGTCGCTCTTGCCCAAATTATGGTTTCTGCTAAAATTTCATCTTTAGGAAATTGTGATTAGAAGGAACTTCTTCACCCATAGTTCATCCCTTCAGGGATAACTGCTTGAATCAAAAAACGGAAAATATTGGGCTGAAGTTATTTATCAATACAAACTTACAATATTAAGAGGCAAATTCTGCAGTAAGGCAAAGGGGGATTTTTCCCTGTTCCCTATCCAAGGGAACAGCCTTATTGACTATTTAATAATTATCCTTCATGGCTTATTTCCATTTGTAAGATGGATTTCTAGACTGCTAAAATCAATATGTCCCCTTCAAATTTATAAGGGAGTTCAATGTTGCTGATCCTGAATCTTACTGGTCCTGTGGTACATGCGTACAAAGTTGCTTCAGTTGTGTCGGATTCTTTGTGACCCTATGGACTGAAGCCCACCAGGCTCCTCTGTCCATGGGATTCTCCAGGCAAGAGTACTGGAGTGTGTTTTCATGTCCTCCTTTGGGGGATCTTCCTGATCCAGAGAATGAATGTGAGTCTCATGTCTCCTAAATTGGCAGGTGGGTTCTTTACTTCTAGCACCACCTGCAATGCCCCCTGGCTCCATGACACGAAAGAGAGATTGGGATGTGTAGAAAGAGCAGGAGCTCTCTACTTCCATGATTTAATTCCCTGGGGCCTGAGGATTGCAACTGAAATAATAAGAAAATAATGTCATGAGTTCAGAAAATTAATAAACTGTCTCCAACAAATTTGATAGCTCTATTTTTAAGATTAACAAAATTTGTGAATAACAAGAAAACAACAGATGTTCCCATTTGGAAGTTCTTTAGCGTATCAAATATAATCATTTTTAAAAATTTACTTGCAAAATTATGACATTAATTAACAATACTTTCAATCATAGAAAGATACTGAAATGATCATGGCTATAATCCCCAAAAAGGGGGTGATTTATTAATTCTAAGAAGAAAATATATTGTGTTTTTTTGATATGCCATTTCTGGATCATTGTTCAGGTTTTTTTCAGAGAAGTTCCCACCACCCACATCATCATCCTTCTCAAATGTTCACTGGGGTGTGTTATCCCCCTGCTCCCCTTTCTGCTTGGCTAGACAGCTTCATTAATTAACATCTTCCCCTGTTTTTCAGCCGCACTTCAAGTATCAGGAAGGGTTAACAAAGAGCTGAGCCAATCCAGCTTTCCTTTAAAAGAAGAGAAAGCCTGTGTCTTAACCAGCTGTAGTAACAAAATATCATAGACTGCATGGCTTACCCAAAAGATAATGTATTTCTCAGTTTTGGAGGCTCAGAATTCCAAGATCCATGTGGACTGATTCAATTCCTGGTGAGAGCCTCTTTCTGGTTTGTAGAAACCACCTTCTCATTGTGTCCTTATATGGTGGTGTCCTTATATACTCTCCAAAGGAGTTCATGAAAATACAAATCTAAATATGAAGAAGAAACTAACTCTATAAATAGAGTTAGAGTTCTTAAATCTACCTGAGCAGTAACAGAGTGAAATATATGCAAGACACAGGGTTGCCTGACTACAGAGTTCTAGGAGAACCTGGACAAACCACTTTAGAGAACTGGTCCCCCCAAAATGACTTATTTCAAGCAGTCATACTAATGTAAGTCTACTATGTCACTTGGGCTTGAACACCCTTTGCATTATACTATTATCAGCTTCAAAAGAAGATTGAGCATGAAATCTTACCAATTTATCCTTTAGTAAAAACTAAAATAAAATCTAAAAATGCCCATTGTGCTCTTTTCCATACTAAAATAAGTCTTTTTCACAGGAGTGGGTCTCGGATATCCTTCCAATTTTAACCTCCTTGCCAACCATTTACAGGAAAGGCACAGAGTACTTACTGGAGGGGAATACTTCATCATCCCAAACCAGCACACAGAAGCTTTGAAGACACATTATTTTCATTTTGTGTTTTTGCACTTTTAATTTGTTAATAGAGAACGCTGTTCTTGGCTTGACTGAGATTCTAAAAATAAGCTGTTTTTAAAATTCTCTTTTTCCCCCTCTAAGATTAAAACTGTTTTATCCAGCATTCCCAGATGCTTCATGCTCACTGTCCAGACTTTGATAGCATAACATGTCATCTCAAGACCTGTATTTGCTTCCCTAGAATTCTTAATGGTCCAAGTCTGTGTGCCCAAAGCATAGTGAGGCCAAACAAGCTGAAATGTCTGAGCTCGGAGCAGAGAAAGTTTTATTCCAAGGCCTTGCCAAGAGATAGATGGCTCATACTTTAAAAACTCTGAGCTGGGGTTGCAGTGTCTGTGATCAGTTTGGACACAATTCTCTGATTGGCTGGTGGTGAGGTCACAGGGTGGTGTCACAGGGGTTCACATTGTCAGTCCTTAAGCTCCAGGAGGCCTGGGGCCATGTGCTCATGGTCCTCAAGTAGTTAACATCTTCCATTTGCTGAAGGTCTTTACATCTACAAAACAACTCAGGAAATGTGCGTCCAATACTATTACCTGGGTCTTTCAGAAAGGAGCTAAAGTGGAGGATAGCTGGGAAGGCCTGTTCCGGAAAGGTCCCTGGGTCCTACTTAGTTACAGTATCAGTCAGTGAGTAACAAGCTAAGGGGGAAAGGAAGGCAGGTGGGGAGGGATGGGGTGGGAGGGCAGGAAGGTAGTTCTATTTATGCCATTTCATTTACTTTTCATTAAAATCCTTTAGGGAAGATACTGTTAACTACATTTTCAAATGGTGAACCACACACAGACCCATGGAGGTTCAGCAACTTGGCCAAGACCAGGCAAATAGCAATAGCAGCAATAGCAGCACTCAAGAACTCAACATCAAGTCAGGGTTGTCTGACTCTAAAGCATACACTCAAGTTACTCCTCCCTGGTTCTTCCCACACATCCATCATTGGTCAGAAATATCGGAGAGTTGATTACATCAACTGATCCATTTTGTTGTTCAGTCGCTCAGTCATGTTCGACTCTTTGAGACCCATGGACTGAAGCACACCAGGCTTCCCTGTGCTTCACTATCTCCCAGAGTTTGCTCAAATTTCTGTCTATTGAGTTGGTGATGCCATCCAACCATCCCATCCTCTGTTGCCCCCTTCTCCTCTTACCCTCAATCTTTCCCAGCATCAGGGTCTTTTCCAATGAGTCAGCTCTTCAAATCAGATGGCCAAACTATTGGAGTTTCAGCTCAGCATCAGTCCTTCCAATGAATAGTCAGGGTTGATTTCCTTTAGGATTGACTGGTTTGATCTCCTTGCTGTCCAAGGGACTCTCAAGAGTCTTATCCAGCACCACAATTCAAAAGAATCAATTCTTCAGCATTCAGCCTTCTTTATGGTCCAACTCTCACATTCGTACATGACTACTGGAAAAATCATAGCTTTGACTATACAGATCTTTGTTGGCAAAGTGATGTCTCTGCTTTTTAATATGCCATCTCAGTCTGTCATAGCTTTTCTTAGGACACTGATTTGGGGGAGAGGAAAGCACATAGTACTTGACAAAGAGAGAAATCTCTCTTTCACTTGGGAGCTTATTGGAGAGCCAGGTAAATATCCCCAGCATGGCCAAAATAAATAAATAATACAAATAAAATAAAAATATGTTTTTAAACAATGTTCATTTCCTTTCATTCCAGCCTTGTGGAATGAATTCATACTGGCCACACTCAACAGTCAACTTTAACTTACAATAAATGTCTAATTTTATTCACTAACGATTAAATCTGGAATCTGTGTTCTTTGTGTCCTAAAACAGTCTAAATAAAACGCAGTCCCTGTTGAAAATGTCAGACTGCCCCATCTGATCTTGTGATGATCTCAACCACTCTAACCAAGGAGTTTGTAATTATTTCAGGAGGAAAGTTTCTAATTAGCACCAAACAGCTTTCTAGCAGCAGCTGGAACATCCACACCCAGGATACAGGAAGCCAAATTGAAGGAGGGATCCAGACAAGAATGCACACAGAGGGATCCAGACAAGGATGCACGCAGAGGGATCCGGACAAGGATGCACACAAGATTCTCTTCTCATTCACTCAGCGTCTACTTCCTGTGTGTCTCTGGGCTTTGAAGGGAAGATGAAACTTCCTGTATTTGCATGCTTCCATTTTCCTAGGCTTTTCCCTGAGAGCTTACTTTAGGGAAAAGTGATGGGGAATGCTATATACATTCAGGCACACCTTGGAGAAATTATGGGTTCTTTCCAGTCCACCTCCATGAAGCAAATATCCAACGAAATTGAGTCACATGAGCTTTTAGCTTCCCAATGCGTGTGAAGGTTATGTTTACATTATACCACGTCTATGAAGAGTATATCACATTATGTCTGAAAATCAGCACACATATCTTAATTAAAAAATACTTTATTGAGCTTCCCTGGTGGCTCAGTGGTAAAGAATCTGCCTGCCAATACAAAAGCTGTGGGTTCCATCCCTGATCCAGGAAGATCCCACATGCCACACGCAGCGCAACTAAGCCCATGCACCACAACTATTGAGCCTGTGTTCTAGATCCTCGGAGCCACAACCACTGAAGCCTGGGTGCCCTAGAGCCCCTGCTCTGCAACAAGAGAACCCACTGCAATGAGAAGCCTGCTCACCACTAATAGAGAGTAGCCCCAGCTGACCGAAACTAGAGAAAAGCCCACACAGCAATGAAGATACAGCAGAACCAAAAATAAACAAAGAGATACATAACAATTATATAAAAAATACTTTATTGCCTAGAAAATAATAACCATCATTTTGAGCCTTCAGTGAGTCCTAATCTTTTTCCAGGTGGAGCATCTTGCCTCGATGTGGACTGCTGCTGATGGATCAGGGTGGTAGTTGCTGAAGGATGGGGTGACCGTAGCAATTTCTTAAAATAAGACAGTAACGGGCTTTGCCCCATCAGTAGACTCCTCATTTCATGAAAGACTTCTCTAAGTATGCAATGCTATATGGGACTCTTCCTCTCATTTGGCCTGATTTCAATATTGTTGTGCCTCAGAGAGTAAGGAGGCCAGAGAACATGTATGGAAATGGAACAGTGGTCCATGAGCAGAGCAGTTAGAACACACATAACATTTATCCATTAAATTTGCCGTGTTTTATGGGAGTGCTAGGCTTCCAAGGTGGCTCAGTAGTAAAGAATCCACCTGCCAATGCAGGAGACGCAGGTTTGATCCCTGGATCAGGAAGATCCTCTGGAGAAGGAAATGGCAACTCACTCCAGTATTCTTGCCTGCAAAATCTCATGGACAGAGGAGCTTGGCAGGCTATGGTCCATGCGGTCACAAAGAGTCCGACATGAGTGAGTGACTAAACAATGTCAACAACCAATGGGAGCACTGGCATCCAAAACAATTACAATAGTAACATCAAAGATCACTGATCGATCACAGATCACCGTAACAGATATAACAATAATGAAAAGTTTTGAAATAATGTGAAAATTATGACTTTTGAGAATTCATGGAAACACACATTTATTTAGGATTTTCTCTCTACTAATTTCCATTCCTAGACAGGTGCAAGGAGGACCGTGCAGATGAACAAGAGCCCTGCAGGGGGGGGTCAGAGTCCTGAGAAAGAGAAACATAGATCTTGCAAGCTGAATTCAGGATCACTGTGACCTGCAGGGAAATGCAGATATTAACAAGGGCTTCAGAAGGACTGGGAAGGAAGAAATTAATGTTTTGAGGATCTGGAATGTTCTGCTGGAAGAGAAAAGTTGCAACAAGGACTTAGGTGTAAAAATTATCTTTAAAAAGAGTAGGATTCTATGTATAAAATAGACAATTGACAAGAACTTACTGTATAGCCCAGGAACTCTACTTAGCGCATTGTGGTGATCTGAATGAGAAGGAATTCCAAAAGGGAGGGATATATGTATATGCCCACAGGCTCCTCTGTCCACAGGATTTCCCATTCAAGAATACTGGAGTGGATAGCCTTTCCTTTCTCCAGGCAATCTTCCCTACCAAGGGATCCAACTCAGGTCTCATGCATTGCAGTTGGATTCTTTATCTTATGAGCCTCCAGGGAAGCACATATATATATGTATGACTAATTCATTTTGCTGTACAGTGAAAGCTAACACAATATCGTGATGCAACTATACTCCANCAATTTCATCTTGTTTCAAACACAAGAGTTAAGCAGAAGTTAAATTTCAGACCCCCCTTTCACTGAGAAAAAGACCTGGGTTCTTCCTTCTGAGTGTTTCACTGGTGCTGACAGGGACCATGAAAATTTTATAATAGCAGAGCCTGGGCAGCTCATTTTTCCCTTGGAAGATCTATGGAAGTGAGGACAGCTATTTTTGTCCTCAGTGTGTTAAAGTTACAATTAAGAAGAGAGTTGACAGGCTTACTGCTACATTAGACCACAGGATGACCAGAAATGATGATAAATTTACAACTTCTAAGATAGGAAATCATTCTTTCCTAGATGTTCACCTCTTTGGTTGTGTTATTGAATTTCCTTGGGAAATTTCCTCCAGATTGTAGGACTATTACAGAAGCATTTCTATTTCTTATAATACATAGACTATAGCAAAATTCTGTCAACTGGACCTGAAAAAGTCATGACAAATGAACAAAAACTGCCCTTTGTAACAATAATAAAAAAATCTTTATTTAGTGCAAATTATTCAGGGAAGATTTTTAACATTATAATAGTGTCATTATGAAACATTTCTAAGCAGGACTCTGAGCTCCAAGCAACATTCTCAGCAGATTTTCTGAGGCTGGAGTGTGTTCACATCCTCTGTGTGTGTATGTCACTCAGTCATATCCAACTCTTTGTGACCCTGGACTGTAGCCCTTCAGACTCCTCTGTCCATGGAATTCTCCAGGCAAGAATACTGGAGAGAGTTGTCATTTCCTTCTCCAGGGGATCTTCCTGACCCAGGGATCAAACCCAGGTCTCCTGCATTGCAGCAGATTCTTTCCCATCTGAGCCACCAGGGAACCTAGCTCCACCATTTATTTATTTGCTGAGCAACCTTGGGCAAGTCACTTAACATCTCTGTGTCATTATTCCATCATCAGTTAATGGGGATATTAATAATCCTGACCTCACATGGTGTTTTGGAATAAACTGTTTCCCTCAAAATTCATGTGTTGAAACCCTAATCTCAGGCACCTCAGTTCAGTTCAGTTCAGTCACTCAATCATGTTTGGATCTTTGCAACCTCATGGACTGCAGCACACCAGGCTTCTCTGTCCATCACCAACTCCCAGACCTTGCTCAAACTCATGTCCATCGAGTTGGTGATGCCATCCAACCATCTCATCCTCTGTCGTCCCCTTCTCCTACTGTCTTCAATCTTTCCCAGCATCAGGGTCTTTTCCAGTGAGTCAGTTCTTTGCATCAGGTGGCCAAAGTATTGGAGTTTCAACTTTAGCATGTCTTTCCAATGAATATTCAGGACTGATTTCCTTTAGGATTGACTGGTTTAATCTCCTTGTAGTCCAAGCAACTCTCAAGAGTCTTCTTCAACATCAAAGTTCAAAAGCATCAATTCTTCGGTGCTCAGCTTTCTTTATGGCCCAGTTCTCACATCCATACGTGACTACTGGAAAAACCATAGCTTTAACTAGATAGACCTTTGTTGGCAAAGTAATGTCTCTGCTTTTTAACATGCTATTTAGGTNCTTCTTCAACATCAAAGTTCAAAAGCATCAATTCTTCGGTGCTCAGCTTTCTTTATGGCCCAGTTCTCACATCCATACGTGACTACTGGAAAAACCATAGCTTTAACTAGATAGACCTTTGTTGGCAAAGTAATGTCTCTGCTTTTTAACATGCTATTTAGGTTGGTCATAGCTTTTCTTCCAAGGAGCAAGTATCTTTTAATTTCATGGCTACAGTCACCATCTGCAGTGACTTTGGAGCCCAAAATAAAAAGTCTGTCACTGTTTCTATCGCTTTCTCTTCTATTTGCCATGAAGTGATGGGGTCGGATGCCATGATTTTAGTTTTCTGAATGTTCAATTTTAAACCAACTTTCTCACTCTTCTCTTTCACTTTCATCAAGGAGCTCTTTAGTTCCTCTTCTCTTTCTGCCATAATGGTGGTGTCATCTGCGTATGTGAAGTTATTGATATTTCTCCCGGCATGGACTCTTTGTGATTCCAGCTTGTGCTTCATCCAGCCAGCCTGGCATCTCGCATGATGTACTCTGTGTATAAGTTAAATAAGCAGGGTGACAATATACAGCCTTGATCTACTCAGCCTGTTACTATACTTGGAGCAGAACCTTTTAAGAGATCATTAAGTCAAAATGAGCCACTAAAGTGGGCCCTGGGAAGGTTCAGTGATTAAGAACCTGCCCTGCCATGCAAGGGACTCAGATTCTAGCCCTGCTCCAGGAAGATCCCACATGCCCTGGAACAACTAAGCCTGTGTGCCACAACTACTGAGCCTAAAGAGTCCATTCACTGCAAAGAAAGATCCTGCATGCTACAACTAAGACCCGATGTGGCCAAATTAATTAATTTAAATGTAGGTGTGCCCTGAGTCCAATCTGACTGGTGTCCTTATACAAAGAAGAAATTTGGACATATGAGGGACACCAGGGAAGAGCACACAGAGGAAAGGCTGTGTGAAGAAGATGGCCATCTTCAGGCCAAGGAGAAAGACCTCAGGAGAAACCAGCTCTGCCCACCCCTTAATGCTGGACCTCTAGCCTCGAGAACTGTGAGATTATATAGCTCTGTTGTTAAAGGCACCTGATCTGCAGTGTTCTGTTGTGACAGCCCCAGTTAACTAGCATACAAGGTTGTCATGAGAGTTCAAAGGGTTTTGGGTTTGACAGTACTGTTTCATTTGTAGGACTTGTTAATTTTGCTTCTCACTTATGTGTTCTAAATCTGTCATAAACATGGGTAACACTCTACTAATGAAATTATTCTCCTCTACCAACACTCATGTACCCTTCTGCAAGCCACTTGCTGCTGAGTTTCAGTTTCCACATCCATAAAAAGGGGAGACTAAATTTGAAATTTCTAAGAAAATCATGGTCATCTAAAATCTGTGTTTTAAAATCACAAACAATGAATGCTGGAGAGGGTATGGAGGGAAAGGAAGCCTTTTATATTGTTGGTGCTGTGTGCTGTGCTTAGTCGCTCAGGCATGTTTGACTCTTTGCGACCCCATAGACTGTAGCCCTGCCANAGAAAATCATGGTCATCTAAAATCTGTGTTTTAAAATCACAAACAATGAATGCTGGAGAGGGTATGGAGGGAAAGGAAGCCTTTTATATTGTTGGTGCTGTGTGCTGTGCTTAGTCGCTCAGGCATGTTTGACTCTTTGCGACCCCATAGACTGTAGCCCTGCCAGCTCCTCTGTCCGTGGGGATTCTCCAGGCAAGAATACTGGAGTGGGTTGCCATGTCCTCCTCCAGGGGATCTCCCCAACCCAGGGATCAAACCCTGGTCTCCCACATTGCAGGCAGATTCTTTGCTGTCTGAGCCACCTGGGAAGCCCAATATTGTTGGTTGGAATGGAAATTGGTGCAGTCATTTTGGAGAACAGCATGGAGGTTCCTTAAGAAACTGAAAGTACAGCTTCCATATTATCCAGCAATCCCATTCCTGGGCGTATATATGGAGAAAGACATGGCTCAAAAGCATACATGTACCCCAGAGTTCACTGCAAGGCTGTTAACAATAGCCAAGACGTGGAAGCAATCTATATGTCCATCAACAGAGGAATGGATAAAGAAAATGTGGTACTTATATACAATGGAATATTACTCGGGCATTTAGGAGAATAAAATATTACCATTTGCAACAACATGGCTGGACTTACAGACTGTCACACTAAGTGAAGTAAGTCAGACAAAGACAAATATCATATGATATTGCTTATATGCGAAATCTAAAAAAAGAAAGTGATACAAATGAAAAAAAAAACATAAACGGACACACACACTTAGAGAACAAACTTATGGTTAACAGTGGCAAGGAGGGTTGGGAAGAGGGATAGATTGGGAGTTTAGGATTAACATATACACTTGCTGGGAAAAACTGAGGGCAAGAGGAGAAGGGGATGACAGAGGATGAGTGTTTGGATGGCATCACCAACTCAATGGACAAGAGTTTGAGCAAACTCCAAGAGATACTGAAGGACAGGGAAGCCTGGCATGCCGCATGCAGCTCATGTGGTCACACAGAGTCAGACACAACTCAGTGACTCAACAACAGCAATTAACAAGGACCTACTGCCCATAGCACAGGGAACTCTGCTCGGTACTCTAATAACCTAAATGGGAAATGAATTTGAAAAAGAATAGAACCATGTATATGTATAACTGAGTCACTCTGCTGTACACCTGAAACTAACACAACGCTGTTCATCAACTATACTCCAATACAAAATAAAAATTTTAAAAATAAAATGCAGTGATTTAAAAACGGATTCAGGTCTGATGAAAGGAGCTATTCTGAGGAGCAGCATCTGGCTGCAGCAAGAAGCAATAAGGCCCAAGCTGGGACCAGGAACAGGAGGCCCGCCTGTCCTCAAGGCTCACCAGCTGCAGGAGAAAACTTCTGTGCCCTCCAGAGGCTCCCATCCACCCTGGGCCTAAGGGACACAAAAACAGGATGCTGCACAACTCTGAGCAGAAGGAAGGACAAAAACACCATACAAAATCTGGGGTTGAGCAGAATGAAGGACATTTCATTAGAAAAACTCTGAATAATGTTGAATAATATCAAATATTGAAAAGGAATCCTAGACTCCAAAAAAAGACTTGGAAATTAATTTAGAAGCTAACATTTTTAGGAAAAGAAGGACATAAAGAGACAAGGGAATATGAACAGATGGCAAAAATAGAGCATTTTATAAATAGCCACGTGCAACCCGCAGACTGTTAATATCCAATATTCTTAACTCTGGCCGAGAGTCTCCATTTCTTCCTGGAATAAGATGTATTATTGGAAAATGGGACATTAAAAAAAAAAAAAAAAAAACAGCTCAGACGAGGGAAAGCTGGATGCATCCAGTCTACATTTTAGCACATTTTAAACTGCTTTTCACATAAATAGAAAATAATTAACACAAATATATATCACCCAAGTCATCGGCATGACATGACATGTAGAGATCAAACTTCTTATCCACATTTAACCCTAGAAGATAAACCAAGGGTTATCTAGGAAGATGAACTACATACGAAATCATACTTTGTCAATGTTAATTTAGAAAGTACCTGCCTCCTGTGAGCTGTCTGAAGATATCATTCAAATTTTTTTTCCTATAAAGTGAGTATGCATTTGAGAGGTCTTCTCCCCAAGCAAATATTTGCAAACTCCAGCTCCACCACTGCAGGGGAAAATATCAAGTTATCTCTAGACCTGGCAGGGGCTGGCTGGGGACACAATTACTCCAGAGGTGTTTCACTCCCCTCCCCTCACTGCCCAGATTGCTACTAAACAGAAATGAAGCCAAGTTCCAGCTCTCTCCAGATAGCTTAGGGTATTTTATCAACAGGGAAATGAAAAGCAGCAGTAAAGATGTGTTCCCTTCATATCAAAAGTATGTGGTACCCTTACTCATGTGGGCAAAGAGAAAAACATTCTAGAGCCTCAATTTTATGCTTAAACTCTTGCTAACTCACTAAGTAGTCTATAAATGACAATATCATGGAATTTTCAGAACTGATACGTTTTCTTTTCATATGTACCTTTCATGGAAAGTTTAAAAGGCAGGGACCAGGAAGAACTGAATTTTCCCACACTTTCATTTCAAAAGCAAAAACCCTCTTATAGCTCAGGGCAGGGAAAGAAGGTACAATCTGTTTGTAGGATATATATTAAGTTAAACTTTAAAAATACATTGGAATATACATTACATGTAGACAAATACTTTTGTATTCCACTTGTACCAGGTACCCAGGTGGCTCAGTGGTAAAGAATTTGCCTGCCAATGCAGGAGATGGCAGGTTCAGTCCCTGGGTCAGGAAGATCCTCTGGAGGAGGAAATGGTAACCCATTCCAGTATTCTTGCCTGGAAAATCCCATGGACAGAGGAGCCTGGCAGGCTACAGTCTATGGGGACAACAGAGAGTTGGATGCAACTAAGCACATTCCAGACAAACAAAAAAAAAAAATACTAGGTGCAAAACTTTTTGATCCCAATTATAGCAGGTACCTAGAATAGTCAAATTCATAGAGTCAGAAAGTTCACTGGTAGATGCCATGGGCTAGGTGTTGGGGTGACAAGTTGGGGAGGGGGAATGGGGAGTTAGTGTGTAATGGGGAAAGAGTTTCAGTTTAGGAAGGTGAAAAAGTCAGGAGCTGGATGATGGTTAGAGTTACACAACAGTGTGAATGTAGTTAGTGCCACTGAACACACAGTTAAACCTGATTAAGATAGTTTTGTATTATGTGACTTTTACCACAATAAAAAAAATTTTTTTTAATCCTCTGCTTATGATTCTAGAAGGGATAAGTAGAAAGGGTATCCAGTAGACTGATGATATCCTGGGCCACTCTAGCCTAGATTTTGCCACCAACTAATTGTATGATCTTAGCCAAGACACTTAAATTTAAAAAAATGAACAAACAACAACAACAAAAACCAGTTGCCTCATCTATGAGGCTTGCAACGCAGGAGACCACGTTGTGATTCCTGGGTCAGGAAGATCCACTGGGAAAGGGATACGCTACTCACTCCAGTATTCTTGGGCTTCCCTGGTGGCTCAGACGGTAAAGAATCCACCTTCAATGTATGAGACCTGGATTCAATTCCTGGGTTGGGAAGATCCCCTGGAGAAGAGAAAGGCTACCCATTCCAGTATTCTTGCCTGGAAAATTCCATGGACAGAGGAGCCTGACAGGCTATAGTTCATGGAGTCGCAAAGAGTCGGACACGACTGAGTGAGTTTCACTTTTTTTTTCACTTAGAGACAAGTTAATCTTTAAGATCCCTGCCACACCTAATATTCTTGAATCTCTGGCAGTTGTAGGTTACCCTCTAACTCTGTATCTCTCCTCCTAATTTCCCCTTCTTCGGTTAACTGCTCTGTGCTCTGCACCAGACAGTACAAAGCACAGCATCATTTCTACCTACCATCAGGTTACAGCCTAAAGGTAGCTCACAGGTCTTTGGGTCCAGAAGCCCAGAGTGAAGTTATCAATGGGCTTAATGTAATCACATCAATGTCGCTGGTATAAGATTAAGTTTTAAGAAGTAACTGCAGAATAAACAAACAAAAACAATGGGTAAAACTCCTCTAAAAACAAGAACAATAGGGAAATCTAGTCTTCCGAAAAGTTTTAATATGTTACAAAGCTGCAATAATTAACAGAACAGGACGGGTGTTGTGGATAAATAAGGCAATTGGAATAGAAAAGAGAGTCGAGAAACAAATTCACATACAGATGAGCATATAGTTACAAATAAGAATGTGTGCTCAGTCACTTCAATCATGCCCAACTCTTTGTGGCCCTATGGACTGTAGCCCGCCAGGCTCCTCTGTCCATGAGATTCTCCAGGCAAGAATACGGAGAGGGTTTCCATTTCTTCCTCCAGGGGATCTTCCTGACTCAAGGATCCAGCCCATGTCTCCTATGTCTCCTGAACTGGCAGACAGATTCTTTACCACTAACAACACCTGGGAAGCCGCACACCCATGTATCTACAAATGACCCAGTTTTTTTCCTCTTCAGAGGTGAGTAATATTCCATTGTATTGGGAAGCCTGAACAATACAGTAGGTTCTCATTAATTATGTATGTTATACATAGCATCAACATGTATATGTGTCAACCCAAGTCTCCCAATTGATCCCACCACTCCCCCAAGGCTGATAATATTTTTCTACCAGAGTAAAGGAACACTCCCTCCACATTAACTGAAACTCTCCGTTTTTCAGGAAGCACCCTGCACTTAGCCTTCACTGCAGTCCACAGCAGAGCAGGGCTGCCAGGCAGCAGGCACCAGGACTCTCACCTCAGCTCTGTGCCGGCTGACACATCTTAACTGATTTATTCACCTCTCTGAGTTTCAGTTTACACCATCTTCTAAGTTAGGAATGAGAGCTAAAAACAGCCTCTCCTATCAGTATAGGCACCATGCAGCCCAGCACACAATGGGGGCCTCAGAAATGCTTGCAGAAGAAAGCAAACAATCTCAACAGATAGGCCTAAAACAATGAGACACCAAGCGGAATGTTTATCCAAGATCAAGGACCTCTCCAGTAACGAGGCCAGAATTAAAATTCATGATCCAACATTTAGTTTCATATCTTCCCTGTCTGTAAAGAACTCACCAATTCTTTGCTCTCAGACCCACAGTCAGAAGAAAATGGAAACAGGACAATGTGTTTCCTTTCACATCAGTGGCTTTTTTATCTCTAAGCATTGCTTAGTTCTATTTTCATAGGTGCTGGAGAACACTAAGGTTTTGATCTAAGGTCCATCTTCATTCTCTGTCCTTTTTCTCAAACAAATGCAAAGGAACCATTGCATTGCTGTAGTTGCATGATTGCATTGCTTTATCATCTGAAATAAGCCCTTGAAAACCACTCTTGTGAAGACATGCTACTTTTTATCTATCTGTGTTCAGTGATTTGAAAATTCCTTATGGAGAAAGTTTTTGCAATATTCATGTTTTGTTTCTCTGAGCTCTAACTCATTCTCTCTCAGGCTTTCTTCTGCACCGTTCTTTTGTCCATGTGTGTCCCAAGTTATTCTTCATGTCCCTTCTTGACCAGATGGACTTCCTTCACACTCATGGTTATAAACACTCACAGGTTTTTTTTTGTTTGTTTGTTTTTTTCCGTAACTGCAGTCTCTCTAACTCTCTTTGATGCTTAGGCAGATGTGGTTTTACTCTGTTGCCTTCAAGTGATGAATGGACTAAAGCAAGATGATATTTCCCTAAGAAGACAACCTATTTTTTTTTTTTCCTGGATTAGTTTGGAAATCCATGAACCATGTCTGTAAGGCAATAAGAGGGAAATTGAATTAACCACTTTCCCTATTAGGGCAGTTTTCTCCCCTTCATCCTATTTAGTCTCATCTCCAAAAAGCTGAGAATTAGCTGTTTACCTTTCACTGAAACTAAATTATTTTCCTGGTTACCAGATTTCTTTTCCTATGTAATTCTTCTGTTACAAATCTCAGGATCCCTATTGAAATAAATAGGTAGTGAGGTCCACACTTGTACCTATTCATAACTACAGCTGCATAAGCCAGTGGACAAGGGGTTCCATGCCCTACCTGCCCCCTAGACCCTCCATGAGCACAGGCATGCCCAGTCCTTATGGAGTTCTGATGGAGGCCAGCAACCTCTCTAGGGGACCATCATGAGGGCAGTGGATGAGTCAAGAGTGATTCCTGGCTTTGGGGGATAAGGAAAAACAAGATGACTAGCAAGTTTCATGTGTGTTTTGTGTTTAAGAAATACTTGTCTATCACAAGGAATATTTTTTCCTATTTTTTTCTGCTTTTTAGCATCTACATTTAGGGTAACGATACATGTCAAATTAGTTTTTTAAATTTTTTATCAAAGTATAGTCTTGGGGAATTTCCCCAATGGCTCAGCAGGTCAAGAATCTGCCTGCCAATGCAGGAGACACTGGAGACACAATTTCCATCATTCAGTTAGGAAGATCCCCTGCAGAAGGGCATGGCAACCCACTCTGGTATTCTTGCTTGGGAAATCCCATGGACAGAGGAGCTTGGTGGGCTACAATCTATGGGGTCTCAAAGAGTCAGACACTAGTGAGCGTGCATGCACACATGGTTGATGTACAGTGTTGTATGAGTTTCTGGGGTACAGCAGAGTGATTCATGTACACGGTCACTTTGCTGTAATTATATATGGATGTATGTGTGAATGTGTGGATATATATAGTATTCTTCATACTCTTTCCACAGAGATTTATTACAGAATATTGAATGTAGCTCCCTGTGCTATACAGTAGGACTCCGTTGCGTATCCATTCGATAACAGCTTGCATCTGCCAAACCCAAGCTCCCACTCCATCCCTTCCCCATCCTGCATGCCCCAACCCTTTTGGCAACAAATCAGTTTTTACATATAGTGTGAGGTATAGGTTACAGTGCATTTTTCTTTCCAGTTACACCACCTTCAGCTGTTGAGAATATTATCCTATCCCCATTGAATTAACTTGAAACTCTTGTTGAAAATCAGTGTGCTGTTCTATACGTTATCCAACAGTTCACTGTCTTGAAGGAAGTCTTGAAACCAGGTAGCTTAGGTCCTTTAACTTTGTTTTCCTTTCTCAGAAATCATTTTACATTCCCATGTAGATTTTAGAATCACTTTGTGAATTTCTACTCACCTCACCCGCCGAAGAAAGCCCCCTGGAATTTTTTAAAATTGAAACTGTGTTGAATCTATGAATCAATGTGGAGAGATTTGATATCTCATCAATAATGAGTTTTCCAAAAAAATGAACACGGTGTGTCTCTTTGTTTATGTCAGCCTGTTTAAATTACTCCCAGCAATGGTCTATAATTTCAGTATAGAGGCCTTGTGCATGTAACGTACATTTATCTTGAAAATATTCAATTTTATTATAAAAGATGAAAATGTCTGTAGTTTGTAAAACACTGGCAAAAACTTTTAAGTTTTTTAAGTACAGATAACTTCATAAGCAAAATCTTTGTGCAAATAAACACTTCACAAAATGCTAACATTTGTAAAATGTGTTAAGCAAAGATAAGGAGTTACAAAGTAGAGCGTGTGTGTGCTAAACATAGGTAAAAAGGGTAGAAGGAGCAAAAATATCTAATATTTATGCAGCACCCAGATGCTAAATATTCATGATACACTAGATACCGGGAGGTACTAAATATTCAAGATTAATTAACATGTACAAGGCATATATGGTACTAAATATATAAGCTCAAAATATTCAGATTACAGGACATATTCCTGGGCACTCATTATTCAAGAGGCCTTAATTCACCATCATTGGTGACATTCATTTTGGCCTCAAAAGAAACAAAACCCAAGCCTGTTCAACAAGCAAATAATCAACCGCTGTGGCCAAGTTTTACATCTACATCACTCCAGTGAGGCCCCTGGCTCAAATCTCAATTCTTGTCCTTGTAACCACATCATCAATGGGGCCAGCAGACGAGGCAGATGGAGAGCAGGACAGGGGAACACAGCAGAGCCTAGGATTCAGCTCTTCTACCTGCCGGCCTGCTCTCCAACGTGTGCCGAATATCCTATGGCTCTTTCTCTGCTTTTTCTTACCTTGTGTTTGTTAATTGATTAAATAAACCATGTGGTGTATTTTTCTTTTTTATTATTATTAAGAAAATTATTTTAGGGCAGTNCACTTCACAAAATGCTAACATTTGTAAAATGTGTTAAGCAAAGATAAGGAGTTACAAAGTAGAGCGTGTGTGTGCTAAACATAGGTAAAAAGGGTAGAAGGAGCAAAAATATCTAATATTTATGCAGCACCCAGATGCTAAATATTCATGATACACTAGATACCGGGAGGTACTAAATATTCAAGATTAATTAACATGTACAAGGCATATATGGTACTAAATATATAAGCTCAAAATATTCAGATTACAGGACATATTCCTGGGCACTCATTATTCAAGAGGCCTTAATTCACCATCATTGGTGACATTCATTTTGGCCTCAAAAGAAACAAAACCCAAGCCTGTTCAACAAGCAAATAATCAACCGCTGTGGCCAAGTTTTACATCTACATCACTCCAGTGAGGCCCCTGGCTCAAATCTCAATTCTTGTCCTTGTAACCACATCATCAATGGGGCCAGCAGACGAGGCAGATGGAGAGCAGGACAGGGGAACACAGCAGAGCCTAGGATTCAGCTCTTCTACCTGCCGGCCTGCTCTCCAACGTGTGCCGAATATCCTATGGCTCTTTCTCTGCTTTTTCTTACCTTGTGTTTGTTAATTAATTAAATAAACCATGTGGTGTATTTTTCTTTTTTATTATTATTAAGAAAATTATTTTAGGGCAGTTTTAAGTCCCAGCAAAACTGAGGAGGGTATAAAGTCAAAGTCACTCAGTCGTGTCTGACTCTGGGACCCCATGGGCTATACAGTCCATGGAATTCTCCAGGTCAGAATACTGGAGTGGGTAGCCTTTCCATTCTCCAGGAGATCTTCCCAATCTAGGGACTGAACCCAGGTCTCCCACATTGTAGAGCCATATGTTCCTTACCAAGGAAGCCCAAGTTTACTAGAGTGGGTAGTCATCCCTTCTCCAGTGGATCTTCCCCACCCAGGAATCAAACCGGAGTCTGCAGCACTGCAGACAGATTCTTTACCAACTGAGCTATCAGGGAAGCCTATAGGTAGAGGAGGAGGGGTATGGATTTCCCATAAATCCCCTGCTCCCACACATACATGGCTTTCCCACCACTGTGAACATCCCCCATCAGATGGTATGTGTGTTACAGCTGACTAACCTATATGGAAACATTATCACCAAGAGTCCATAGTTGACACGAGGGTTCACTCATGGTGTGGTGTGTTCTATGGCTTTGGACAAACGTATAATGACATGTACCCATCACTATGGTACTAGAGTATTTTCATTACCTTAAAACTCTTCTGTGTACCACCAATTCACCCCTCCCTCTGCACACACCCCTGCAACTACTGATCTTTTACTCTCATCACAGTTTTGTCTTTGCCAGAAGTGGGAATCCTACAGCATGTGGCCTCTTCACATTGGTTCCTTTCACTTGGCCTTCTAGTTAATCTATTTGTCTTTACATTTAAAGTCCATCTCTCATGGACAGCATATAACTGGATTTTTGTCGTAGGTTAGATTCTCCAAAAGCAGATGCTAAGCTGGAGTTTGCTGTGCAGAGTAAGTGTTGGGGTCAGCAACTGTGGCTTGAGGGGAGGTGGTGGTGAGTAAGCAGGGTGGGGCAGAAGATGTCAAGCTGCACTGAAGACTTAAAGGCACCTCAGCCCACCCCACAGGAAGCTCTGGTGCATATGGGGCTTGTCTGAGTCATGAGACCCTCGGCTGAAAAGGCCAGGGCCTTGTGCTCTTGCCTCAACCAGTGTTTGAATGCGGACTACACTGGGGAGGAGAGCAACAAGCCCTCCATGAAGAAGATCTGGGAGAGCAGCTCGGTGTAAATCACAATCTTCATTTCATCCAGTCTGTCTTTAAGGGGAATGTTTGTGATTAGTAATTACATTTAGGACTTCCCTGGTGGTACAGTGGTTAGGAATCCTCCTGCCAATGCAGGGGACTTGGGTTTGATCCCTGGTCCGGGAAGATTCCGCATGCCACGGGGCAACTAAGCCCGAGAGCCACAACTACTGAAGGCCACACATCTAGAGTCCACTCTCTGCAACAAGAGAAGCCACCGCAGTGGGAACCCAGCACAGTCAAAAATAAATGTAAAAAAAGAAAAAAATTACACTTAGTCTAATTATTAATATGGTTGGGTTCTCTACCATCTCTGTTTTCTGCTTTTTTCATATTTTTGTTTCCTCTGTCTGTCCTCCCACTTCCATTTGGTTTAATCAAATACTTTTTAGGATTCTTTAATATTTAATATTGTGCTGGCTTTTTAGCTATGCTTCTTATCATTACTCTTCTAATGAAAAAAGTGAAAGTGAAAGTCACCCAATCATGTCCGATCCTTTATGACCCCATGGACTACACAGTCCATGGAATTCTCCAGGCCACAATACTAGAGTGGGTAACCTTTTCCATTTCCAGGGGTTCTTCCCAACCCAGGGATTGAACCCAGGTTTCCTGCATTGCAGGCAGACTCTTTACTAGCTGAGCCACAAGGGAAACCCAAGAATACTTGAGCCTATCCCTTTTCCAGGGTATCTTCCTGTCCCAGGAATTGAACCGGGGTCTCCTGCATTGCAGGTGGATTCTTTACCAACTGAGCTATCAGAGTAGGTGTATCTTTAACTCATTACAGACCACTGGCAGTCTTCCATGTCCAGCCACAATGGAGCAACATGGACTGGATTCATTATCTCACCTGAAACAATTAAAGGCCAAGCATAATATACGAAATAAGTACTCAGACATTGACACAAGGCAGTTTAGCCCGTTGTCCAGAACGGAAAAGACTTGCCTCGTATATTGTATCCAGTTTGAAACATTTTCGTGGGAAAGAGAGGCTCTTGATTATTAACTTTTGCTATTAATAATAATGAATACTGGCAGCGTGCTTTCACCTTGTTTTTCATTATTCAGTGTTTATTGATCGTGTTGAGTAATAAGATTTGCATTGGTTGATCCGAGACTCATAGAAGGAATAGGGTTTCTTCAGATAGAAGCTCCAATACTTGGGCCACCTGACTCGAAGAGCTGACTCATTGAAAAAGACTCCGATGCTGGGAAAAAGACTGAAGGTGGTAGGGAAAGGAGGTGACAGAGGATGAGATGGTTGGAAGGCATCACAGACTCAACGGATATGAGTTTGAGCAAACTGCAGGAGGTAGTGAAAGACAGGGTAGCCTGGCGGGCTGCAATTCATGGGGTCACGAAGAGGAGGACACAACTGAGTGACTGAACAACAGGCTTATTAGGAGGCTGAATAGCCTGTACACCTGAGGAACACCTGATATATTCCAGGTGTTTAACTTGGCATATCTTCATCTGATTCCTCACAGCAATCCTGTGAGGACTGCACTGTTATCCATTAAATGGGGCCTCCCTGGTGGTTCAGGCTGTAAAGAATCTGCCTGCAATGCAGAGACCAGGATTTGATCCCTGGGTCAGGAAGATCCCCTGGAGGAGGGAATGGCAGTCCACTCCAGTATTCTTGCCTGGAGAGTCCCCTGGACAGAGGAACCTGGTGGCTACAGTCCATGGGGTCCCAAAGAGCTGGACACAACCGAGAAACTAACACTTTCACTTTCAAATGAGGAATTGGAACTCAGAAAAGGTAGGCAGCCGGACCAATGTAACCCAGGTGCTGAGAAGTAAAGCCTGGTGGTCAGAACCCGAGGCCTGTGTCCTTCAGAGACACGCTTCCTCTGTAGCCTTCTCCTCCCAACAGCCCCTTGAGTCAGGTTTCAAGATTTAGGGGGATTAAGAATCTAACCAAAGTACCCTGGCAGCAGGTGTTTGGTCCAGGTCCTTGTCATGTAGATGGTCTAAATAAAAACCATCATCAAATGAAACTCCTTACACTGTATACTCTCTATCAAAAGAATTACTGTAGTAATCCATGTCCACAACTGGTTCTTGAGTGAGATTTCAGGAATTCTCTGCAGTTATTGTCACCGATACACTCTTAAGGAAAAATGTGTTCCAGGAGCGTTTTATTAAGCCACATGGCTAATATTATTCATTTCAGTTCAGTCACTCAGTCCTGTCCAACTCTTTGTGACCCCATGGACTGCAGTACGCCTGGCCTCACTGTCCATCACCAACTCCCAGAGTTTATTCAAACTCATGTCCATTGAGTCGGTGATGCCATCCAACCTTCTCAACTTCTGTCATTCCCTTCTCCTCCTGCCTTCAATCTTTCCCAGCATCAGCGTCTTTTCAAATGAGTCAGTTCTTCGCATCAGGTGGCCAAAGTATTGGAGTTTCAGCATCAGTCCTTCCAATAAATATTCAGGACTGATTTCCTTTAGGATTGACTCGTTGGATCTCCTTGCAGTCCAAGGGACTCTCAAGAGTCTTCTCCAACACCACAGTTCAAAAGCATCAATTCTTCTGCACTCAGCTTTCTTTATAGTCCCACTCTCACATTCATACAAGACTCCTGGAAAAACCATAGCTTTCTTTATAGTCCCACTCTCACATTCATACAAGACTCCTGGAAAAACCATCTTTGTTGGCAAAGCAATGTCTCTGCTTTTTAATGTGCTGTCTAGGTTGGTCATAACTTTTCTTCCAAGAAGCAAGCATCTTTTAATTTCATGGCTACAGTCACCATCTGCAGTAACTTTGGAGCCCAAGAAAGTAAGGTCTCTCCCTGTTTCCATTGCTTCCCCATTTATTTGCCATGAAGTGATATGACCAGATGCCATGATCTTCGTTTTCTAAATGTTGAGTTTTAAGGCAACTTTTTCACTCTCCTCTTTCACTTTCATCACTTTCAGAGGCTCTTTAGTTCTTCTTCGCTTTCTGCCATAAGTGGTGTCATCTGCATATCTGAGGTTATTGATATTTCTCCTGGCAATCTCGGTTCCAGCTTGCACTTCATCCAGCCTAGCATTTCTCATGATGTATTCTGCATATAAGTTAAATAAGCAGGCTGACAATATACAGCCTTGACATACTTCTTTTCCTATTTGGAACCAGTCTATTGTTCCATGTCCAGTTCTAACTGTTGCTTCCTGACCTGAATACAGATTTCTCAGGAGGCAGGTAAGGTGGTCTGATATTCCCATTTCTTGAAGAATTTTCCACAGTTTGTTGTGATACACACGGTCACAGGCTTTGGCATAGTCAACAAAGCAGAAATAGATGTTTTTCTGGAACTCTCTTGCTTTTTCCATGATCCAGCAGATGTTGGCAATTTGATCTCTGGTTCCTCTGCCTTTTCTAAAACCAGCTTGAACATCTGGATATTCATGGTTCATGTACTATTGAAGCCTGGCTTAGAGAATTTTGATCATTCCTTTGCTAGGGTGTGAGATAAGTGAAATTGTGCAGTAGTTTGAGTATTTTTTGACATTGCCTTTATTTGGGATTGGAATGAAAATTGACCTTTTCCAGTCCTTTGGCCACTGCTGAGCTTTCCAAATTTGCTGGAATATTGAGAGCAGCACTTTCACAGCATCATATTTTGGGATTTGAAATAGTTCAGCTGAAATTCCATCACCTCCACTAGCTTTGTTCATGGAGATGCTTCCTAAGGACCACTTGACTTCGAATTCCAGGATGTCTGGCTCTAGGTGAGTGATCACACCATCATGATTTTCTAGATCGTGAAGATCTTTTTTGTATAGTTCTTCTCTGTATTTCGTACCATTTCTGTCCTTTAGTGTGCTCATCTTTGCATGATTCCCTTGGTATCTCTAATTTTCTTGAAGAGATCTCTAATCTTTCCCATTCCATTGTTTTTCTCTATCTCTTTGCATTGATCACTGAGGAAGACTTTCTTCTCTCTCCTTGTTATTCTGTAGAACTCTGCATTCAAATGGGTATATCTTTCTTTTTCTCCTTTGCCTTTCACTTTTCTTTCCACAATGATTCATCTGATGTCATTTCATTTTTTCCCCTTGATTATTTGTGATCATCCTGATGGTTTAGTAATAGAGAGTATAGTCTAGACAGCAGCTGCAAACCACACATACACACACACACACACACACACACACACACACACACACACACAGGGCTTGATTGAGGAAACAGTGCTCGTCAGCATTCATCACCCACTTATCACTGTGACATATTCGAGGAAGGCAGGAATTATACATCCTGCTTTCTCCATATCCATTTTTTCCAGAGACTTCTTACTAAGCACACCAATGGAAGAAATATTACAGTAGTGTGCAAGGTCATGCTCTGTCTACTCATAGCATCAGGCTAGAAGATTCCCTGATGGGGGTAAAAGAAAAATAAATAAAGATGAGAGGTTTATGAATTGTCTCTCTTCTGGAATGTGAGTGCAACTGTCACTTGGTGATCAATCTGACTTCTCTGCTGCTGGGACACTCCAAACAAAGAATGATTACTGGGTGTCACTTGGCACTAAGCTTGAAGCAGACAGTAAACCTTGATTAACCAGAGACATAAACCCATCCGAATTTTTTATAGCTTATGACTTTGGAAAGAAATGCATGGGTCATAAGGAAACCAGATTATTTCCAGATTTATTCAAAAATTTACTGTGCCCGTCACGCCCAGGGGTCAGTGAAGGCTTGGCTGTATTTCCTATGCATTTTCCAGAAGAAACCAAGGCAGGGGTCTGAATGTTATGACAGCCTCAGGACATTACAACAGCTTCAACCTGCAAAGAAAGATTCCATTTTGCTCAGAAGCTTGCACTTACTAGGTTACTAAGACTGAGGCTGAAACACATCTTGGCAGACTGTCCAGCAACAAAAATAGGGCCCAGGCCAACCCATTAAATAATGAGATGATTTCATCAAAACATCTCAGTTCCTCCATCTTCTGCCCACTATTTTCCAGAGCAGTGGCAAAGCCAATGTCTACATGGATGAAAAATGAACAATCCTAAGTGGGTGATGGTGCCTATTTCATGAGGAGAGGGCTTCTGCTGTGGAAGAACCCCTCTTCCTCCAGTTTTTCAGAGTGTGCAGGGCTCTGCAACTGGTCTGCAGTCAACATTTCTGATACTGCTTTGGTAGAGCTGTATGTATTACATATCATGCACTTACTGACTTATTCACAACAAAGGTCTTTGGAGCAGGCACTCTGGAGTGAGCTAAATGAACGAAATACAGATGAGCTCACAGTCCAAATAGGGATTGAGGTTTACAGCAAGATATTCTCTGATTCAGGTTTCCCATTTGGCTCAGTGGTAAAGTATCTGCCTACCAATGCAGGAGACGCAAGAGATAAGGTTTGATCCCTGGGTTGGGAAGATCCCTTGGAGGAGGAAATGGCAACCCACTAAAGTATTCTTGAATGGAGAATCCCATGATAGAGGGTCACAAAGAGTCAGACCCTCACTGGGATGAGCAAATGCAAAGATTCCTGGGTGCAGAGAGACCATGCAGACTAATGGTGACATCAAGGCTGGGAATAGGAGTGATCAGGCAAAAGTTCAGAGTCATCTGGGCTGGTCTTGTACAATGGCAGGAATTCTGTAGGCTCCTAGAAGGGTATCGTCAGCCCTTAGCCCGGCCCCTCCCAGCGAGCAAAGCTGCCCCATCTCTGGTTCTGCTTCTCAACCCCAGGCAGGTGGCAACAGGTCGTCCAGGGGCACTGTCACCCTTGGTGCTTATCTTACCTGTCCTCAGTGGAGACACCCTCTGGGAGCAGGAAGGACCGACAATGAGATGACTGCAGATGACATCACTAGGAGATGCTGGGGGCTCCCACAGCCCAGGAACACCTGATGGCCACAGGTAGGGCAAAGCCATCAGTGCTGAGTCTGCCTGGTTCAGACAGCTGTGCCTAAAAAGAATCCGAGGGGAGAGCAAGCTTTCAGAGATAAGTAAAATACCAACTCCTCATCTCTGTCCAGAAGTCATGGGTAAGTAGACTTCACCAAATGTTAGAACAGGGTCTGTCAGTTTCCCTGATAAAACACACAGCCACCCTCCACAAAACTAGTATATACATGGCTGAGGCCCTTCACTGTTCACCTGTAACTATCACAACATTGTTAACTGGCTAGACCCCAACACAAAATGAGAAGTTCAAAAGAAAAAGTATCTTTTAGAAAAGCTCTATGTTTTTGTTTTCATAGCTTTAAATATTAGTTCCTATAATTTGTTAAGACCCCTGCCTTCTGGGTATTGGGTATGGCTGGCTTTGGGGCCGGAGCTGGCGGGGGCAGGGCGGTCACCGAAACCTTTGGCCCTATGCAGGGCATCTATCAGACAGAATCTTTGGTCGGTTGACATGCATGAAACAAAGCATGGGGTGCTGGTGGGAGGCCAGGAAGAGGACGGGGTGGAGGGACAGGGACTTGATGACCCAGTCTGCTCCCTAGACCTGCGATGGCCTTTCCCCAGGGTCTCTTCAAGGCCAGTTCCCTCTCATCCTTGGCTTCATTTTAGATGCTGCCTCCTCTCAAGACCCTCTTCTGACCACCAGCACTTTCCTTGTATCTAGAAATTATTCCCTTCCCACCATCCAATCATCCATATTATCATTCTATTCTGATCTTGCTGTTTATGGGGTCTGTTGCTTTCAGTATGGCTCCTATTAGACTGTAAATTCCTGGAGGCAGACAGATTGTCTCTCTTCACTGCTGGACACGCAGCACCTGCGAGAGTGTCCACAGTGGGATCCAGTGGATCCTGGAATCACACATCACTTCAAGGAAACAGGCAGGGGCTTGGAGAGGAGGAGTTTCAGGACCCCGCGCCAGCACATGGAGCTGGCCTAGTGGGTGAGGACATTCTCCATCAGTGAATTTCTACCCCAAATATAACTCAGTCACTCCTTGCTCCTCATACTCAGAATAAAGCTTCTGTAAATATTAACCAAGAAGAGCAAAGTGAGGCTTTTTCTAGTGGTTGGATTTTGTGAGTTGGAAGTGAAGCCATTTCTTATCTCTCATTTCACCTCCATGGGGCGGTTACAGCTCTGGGAGCTGATAGTCATATTTTTGTAGAATACTCAAAGATAACTTGAGTTGCCTAAGGAAAATATAAATATGAAATTGCTTTATACCGAGTTGAAGAGGTGAGGGATTACTATAATGTAAGAACCATGATAAAATAAAATGAACATGGCCTTCAAGGGCTGTGACAGAAGTTATTTTAGTGAAAACACCTCTGGGACTAATGAAGGTTAGTCTTTAATTCTATAAGAAGTCCAACTTCTGAAGCCCTGAAACTAATACTTATCTATCAATGCACACGTTGCCACAGGGAATGGAATATGAATTAAAGGGGTTTTCCTGTAAGAAGATGCAGGCTCCATTCTACTCTTGGAAATAAGAGCTTCCACAAAGTTTCTTTTCATCCGGTTCTTCTACAGTGTGAGTGCTCAGCTCCTATTTAGATTTATGAGAGCTACATACATCCATCCAAAGGAGGTTTGTGCCTCCGGGCAATGCCATTCCAGACAACCTGCTTTTAAATGGCCTTTTGTGAATGTTCACTTATGGATGAAATTTGGCATGTGGAGGGGAAGGAGAAGTGCTGTAATATATCAGCTGATTTTTCAGCTTGGCAGTGATGAAGCGAACTGAGACTAATTCAGGGTTCTACTTTACATTTTTGGCAAATGAGCAAATATGCAGATTTGTCCCAAACAGATGTATCTGCCAGTTTCCCCAGGAGCAGTTCCAGAAGCTGAGGTTCACTGAGCTGGTGCTCCAATTAGTGAGAACATCATAACAAGTATATAATTATTCTGGAACCTGTTGAGCTTTCATCTGCTATCAATTTCATTTCATTTACGCCCAGTTCAGGCTGAACTTGCAGTAAACTCTATGGTTTAAAAACGGAGATCTAAGATGTCACAACTTTTGTGTTTGACATGTACTTTGAGGCAATAGTCAGGAAATTACCTTTGAAGTGGTCACACTCAGTATGCCAACGGTCTCTCTGATTGATTATAAAGCTTTATTGGCACTGCAATCATGATTATTCACAGTCCTCTCCAGCAGTGCCGCAGTAAATTGCTTCCAATGAAAAATGTGAATCCTGAAGGAGAAGTGGCAGCAGCTTGATAAATGTCTTGCATTATCTTTCAGCCCATCCAGGCGGCTAGCCAGTCACTCACAACACAAGGGGCACCAGGCTCGGGACACAGAGGTGCTAAGACGTGGTTTCTGACTGTGGAACTCAGATTGGGAGAAGCCAAGTAATCCAGGCAAACTACAGCCCAGTGACCTCCTGTAGGCACTGGAATGGAAGGATGGACTGGATGTTGTGAAATCCCTGAAGATTTAGCAACCAGTTATGCCTGGAGAAGTCCAGGAAAGCTTCCCAGAGGAGAGGGTATTTGAGCTGAGTCTTGAAGTGTGAAAACAAACAAACAAAAAAAACTTTTACAGGAAAAGGAAGAATGGCAATAAGGCAGGAACAAGTTAAAGAGACACATGGACTTGTGAAAGAGCAGGATATATTTTTAAAATAATGAGAATTCAACATAATAAAGACTAGAAATTAAAGGGGGAAAGACTAGACCCAAGAGTCCCAAACTTCTTCTTTTATTGCAACCTGCTTTTTTCAGAAATTTTTCCATGGCACACCTGAAGCCAAAAGAAAATTTTAAACACTTTATTTATTAAGCAGTTGAGTTCACATAACATTTAAGATGCAATAAAGGAAAGTCATACTTTTATCTCACTCTTAAATAACTGCAATTACTTATTTGGGAGATGTGTACATCAGTTGGTTACTCAATAACTTCTCAGATTTTGAAACCAGATTGGACATCACTGCCCCTCTTCCTGATGCACAATGATTTTCATGCAGTGCTTTCTTTTTATCAAGCAACCACCAAAATCCCAGCTCCACAAAGATATTACTCCAATAGAATGTGCCACTGTTTGATGTTGAAACTGTAACCCATCCTTAGCTTTTAATAGTAGTACTGAGTTTTGAGCATCCTGAACATGAACATTTCAGAAATTCCTGCAGTACCTCCACGATTTTCTTGTGGACATAAAGGCACCTCAGCACTGTTTGGGAAATGCTGGGCTGATGAATAAGGTGAACTCAAACCATGAAACACATAGGACACCTTTCTGAAATACAAATGTGACATGGCTATGAAAATGAAGATACAATCAACCAAAACCTTTGAACTAAATTTCTAAAGAAGACTTGAAAATACTCAACAGGTAGATGAGACAAGCAAATAACATTTTCTCTTCACATCCTGGATGCATAATGAAGTAAATAGAGATAATTTTCTTTCTTTCTCTTAATTTGAAATGTAACAGGACACTATGGTCCTTCCCCCCCAGGTCCTCAGCCTGCCTTTGTGGAAAATCTCTAGCCAAAAAATAAGTTTAATCACGAAAGTAAGAAAATACAGAAGCAAAGGAAAACAGTCAAACAGAACAAAACAGTAAGTTTAGTCACTAAACGAAGTCAAAGACTTTTTGTTCCTTCTCAAGGGCTGTAAACAGTATTCTGAGCCATATCCTGTGAGCTGTCTTGTATATATACTGAAACCCCCACCAGGTGATGAAGTTGGCTGCATGATGACCAGACTATAACCGTGACATTAGCTGCCATAATTCTGAGAACCGGCCTCAAGGAAATGGCAACAAATGGACCCTGAAACTGAATATTAACTGTACCTAAAACAATCAAGATGATGCTGGTCAGACTACCAAATGATAAAATTCAAGGTGACTGTCAGAGCTGACCACATTGCTTCTGCCTGTAGCCCCCTCCTTCAGCCTTTAAAAGCTCTTGCCCACTGATTGTCACTGCAGGGGAAGGGGTGGTCTTTGGAAGAAGACCACTCCACCTCCTCTGGTTGCCAACATCCAAAATAAAGCAAACTTTCCTTTCCAGCAACCTTGCCTCTTTATTGGCTTTTGAGCAGCGAGCAGCCAGATCCCACTTTTGGTAACAAATTCACAAGGGCTTCTGGATCAGCCAAATGTAAAGTCTAGTGGAAATGAATCCTGATGAGTCTATCAGCATTGTTCAACTAAAATGAGCTCTCAGCAGCATGCACTTTAAAAATATTAAATTCATGCGAAGAACTGACTCACTGGAAAAGACCCTGATGCTGGGAAAGATTGAAGGCAGGAGGAAATGGGGACGACAGAGGATAAGATGGTTGGATGGCATCACCGACTCAATGGACATGAGTTTGAGCAAGCACCAGGAGTTGAAGATGGACAGGGAAACCTGGCATGCTGCAGTCCATGGGGTTGCAAAGAGTCAGGCTCGACTGAGCAACTGAATTGAACTGAACAGATGTTCATAGCAACATGATTTGGGATAGCCAAAAAGTGGACAAAACCCAAATACCCATCGCTTGATGAGCAGATGAACAGATGGTACTAGATCCATTCAGTGAAATATTATTCTGCCCTTAAAAGGCGTGATGGACTGAGACATGGAAGAACCTTGAGAACGTTGTGCTGAGTGAAAGAAGCCAAACACAAAGCTCATACATCGTATGATTCTACTTATAAAAAATGTCCATTAGAAACACACAAATTTAGAGCTAGAAATGGTTGCCTGGGGCTGATGAGGGGTGCTGGGGAAGGGGGTAGGATAGGGAGTTATAGCCAATGGGCTTGAAGTTTCTTTTTGAGCTGTGAAAATATTCCGGAATTGGACAATGGTGATGGTTGCACAGCTCTGAAGACAGACTAAAACCCACTGAGTTATATACTTTAAAAGAAGGAATTTTCTGGTATCTGAATTGCATCACAAGGGGGAAAAATCAGAGATGGCATCACTTGCCAAGCCCCATCCCACTCCAGCCCCTCAGAGTCACAGATTCTTTCCCGTCTGGGTGGGGCCACATGGGTGTGCTCTTAACCATCCCTCTTGGGGAAGACAGAGGCTGCCCCCAAATTTCCAGGGGCTCTGTGCCCTGGGGACCATCGCATCATCTGAATCAGCAAAGGTGTCTCCCCAACAGTTCCCTCCCCCTCCTGGCATATCCCTCCTCTCACCCCACCCACCTTCCCACACTTCCTCCCTGGTGTCCTCACCATCACCTCACCTGAGCTCCAAGAGGTGAAGGAGTAGCCAGACAACCCAGGAGAATCTCCTCTGCTGTTTAGCCGCCAGTGTCCTGACTTGGATATTGTTCTGTAGTCACCTGCCATGTTATTACCAGAGGAACTGGGTGCACGAGACCCCCCCAGGAACAGGCCTGATGGGTCCTGATTCAAAAGGCAATTTCAGGAAATGCCAAAGGAAAGAGCTTGGTATTCAGCAAAGTTTTAACAAATCACTCTAAACCATGATGTGAAATTCCCCCAGCCATGTGACTCCTCTCACACCTAAGGTCACAAATCACTATCTAATAACCCAGGAATGAGGACCTGAGAATCAAGATGCTTCCTCTTTCTTCCACTTAGTTGTAACATTTCAGAAAAGTTCCTTGATATTTTTAGGTTTTTATTGCACCATCTGGGAGAAAGAGATAAGATGGTTTTTACTAGGTAGTATTTGTAAAGCCTTTTGTTTTTCAGTGGAGAGTAAGTATATTGAAAAAAGAAAAACTAAGTAATAACTACATGGTCAAGAACACAGAACACCAAGCCCGTGGCAGTGACGCTGCAGGAGAAGAATCATGAATCAGCCCCACAGGCCCGCCACACACAATACCCCAACCCCTCCCCTCACACATGCGCAGAAGGTACGTCCACTGGTCTCCCCACCACCACCACCGCCACGTGGTTTGGGAACCTTTACACTAAGCCCTGTGTAAGTTACCTGGGCAGGGAAAAAAAAAAAAACACACTAGGACTTTATTTATTTCTTTTCACGCTTCTATTTATCTTATTCGTTGTTAATGTTTATTTTACCCTTAAATATGGATCTCCAATCCATTACTATCATATATTATTCAGATTTAACATATTTTTGTATTTGAAAGCCTTTTTACTGTTTANAAAATACAGAAGCAAAGGAAAACAGTCAAACAGAACAAAACAGTAAGTTTAGTCACTAAACGAAGTCAAAGACTTTTTGTTCCTTCTCAAGGGCTGTAAACAGTATTCTGAGCCATATCCTGTGAGCTGTCTTGTATATATACTGAAACCCCCACCAGGTGATGAAGTTGGCTGCATGATGACCAGACTATAACCGTGACATTAGCTGCCATAATTCTGAGAACCGGCCTCAAGGAAATGGCAACAAATGGACCCTGAAACTGAATATTAACTGTACCTAAAACAATCAAGATGATGCTGGTCAGACTACCAAATGATAAAATTCAAGGTGACTGTCAGAGCTGACCACATTGCTTCTGCCTGTAGCCCCCTCCTTCAGCCTTTAAAAGCTCTTGCCCACTGATTGTCACTGCAGGGGAAGGGGTGGTCTTTGGAAGAAGACCACTCCACCTCCTCTGGTTGCCAACATCCAAAATAAAGCAAACTTTCCTTTCCAGCAACCTTGCCTCTTTATTGGCTTTTGAGCAGCGAGCAGCCAGATCCCACTTTTGGTAACAAATTCACAAGGGCTTCTGGATCAGCCAAATGTAAAGTCTAGTGGAAATGAATCCTGATGAGTCTATCAGCATTGTTCAACTAAAATGAGCTCTCAGCAGCATGCACTTTAAAAATATTAAATTCATGCGAAGAACTGACTCACTGGAAAAGACCCTGATGCTGGGAAAGATTGAAGGCAGGAGGAAATGGGGACGACAGAGGATAAGATGGTTGGATGGCATCACCGACTCAATGGACATGAGTTTGAGCAAGCACCAGGAGTTGAAGATGGACAGGGAAACCTGGCATGCTGCAGTCCATGGGGTTGCAAAGAGTCAGGCTCGACTGAGCAACTGAATTGAACTGAACAGATGTTCATAGCAACATGATTTGGGATAGCCAAAAAGTGGACAAAACCCAAATACCCATCGCTTGATGAGCAGATGAACAGATGGTACTAGATCCATTCAGTGAAATATTATTCTGCCCTTAAAAGGCGTGATGGACTGAGACATGGAAGAACCTTGAGAACGTTGTGCTGAGTGAAAGAAGCCAAACACAAAGCTCATACATCGTATGATTCTACTTATAAAAAATGTCCATTAGAAACACACAAATTTAGAGCTAGAAATGGTTGCCTGGGGCTGATGAGGGGTGCTGGGGAAGGGGGTAGGATAGGGAGTTATAGCCAATGGGCTTGAAGTTTCTTTTTGAGCTGTGAAAATATTCCGGAATTGGACAATGGTGATGGTTGCACAGCTCTGAAGACAGACTAAAACCCACTGAGTTATATACTTTAAAAGAAGGAATTTTCTGGTATCTGAATTGCATCACAAGGGGGAAAAATCAGAGATGGCATCACTTGCCAAGCCCCATCCCACTCCAGCCCCTCAGAGTCACAGATTCTTTCCCGTCTGGGTGGGGCCACATGGGTGTGCTCTTAACCGTCCCTCTTGGGGAAGACAGAGGCTGCCCCCAAATTTCCAGGGGCTCTGTGCCCTGGGGACCATCGCATCATCTGAATCAGCAAAGGTGTCTCCCCAACAGTTCCCTCCCCCTCCTGGCATATCCCTCCTCTCACCCCACCCACCTTCCCACACTTCCTCCCTGGTGTCCTCACCATCACCTCACCTGAGCTCCAAGAGGTGAAGGAGTAGCCAGACAACCCAGGAGAATCTCCTCTGCTGTTTAGCCGCCAGTGTCCTGACTTGGATATTGTTCTGTAGTCACCTGCCATGTTATTACCAGAGGAACTGGGTGCACGAGACCCCCCCAGGAACAGGCCTGATGGGTCCTGATTCAAAAGGCAATTTCAGGAAATGCCAAAGGAAAGAGCTTGGTATTCAGCAAAGTTTTAACAAATCACTCTAAACCATGATGTGAAATTCCCCCAGCCATGTGACTCCTCTCACACCTAAGGTCACAAATCACTATCTAATAACCCAGGAATGAGGACCTGAGAATCAAGATGCTTCCTCTTTCTTCCACTTAGTTGTAACATTTCAGAAAAGTTCCTTGATATTTTTAGGTTTTTATTGCACCATCTGGGAGAAAGAGATAAGATGGTTTTTACTAGGTAGTATTTGTAAAGCCTTTTGTTTTTCAGTGGAGAGTAAGTATATTGAAAAAAGAAAAACTAAGTAATAACTACATGGTCAAGAACACAGAACACCAAGCCCGTGGCAGTGACGCTGCAGGAGAAGAATCATGAATCAGCCCCACAGGCCCGCCACACACAATACCCCAACCCCTCCCCTCACACATGCGCAGAAGGTACGTCCACTGGTCTCCCCACCACCACCACCGCCACGTGGTTTGGGAACCTTTACACTAAGCCCTGTGTAAGTTACCTGGGCAGGGAAAAAAAAAAAAACACACTAGGACTTTATTTATTTCTTTTCACGCTTCTATTTATCTTATTCGTTGTTAATGTTTATTTTACCCTTAAATATGGATCTCCAATCCATTACTATCATATATTATTCAGATTTAACATATTTTTGTATTTGAAAGCCTTTTTACTGTTTACCCTAAATGAATGAAACTTACAATTAGAAGTTGATTGTTTATTTCCCATGAGCCTAAAGTTTGAAATGTTGTAAAACGTGTGGATTGAATTATCTGTCAAGTGATCAGTACACCACTGAGGAGAATGATCAAATATATGAAAAGTACAAGAAAAATTGGAAGTCTTCATCTGAACAGATTTTGCACAGTCCTTTTTTCCTGATGTTTTCCTATATTCTTAGATGATGACGACTTATTGCTGAAATGACACAGAGAACAGCATTGACTTTTTTTTTAATGAAAATGCTGAAAATTCCTTAATCATCTAAACAAGTAGATGGGAATGGGCTACAGCATCACTCAACAGCTGAATTCTCTCAGAGTTCTGTTTCCTCAAATCAGCACAATTTTGTATCCTCAAAATGTATTTTTAAATAATCTGTCAACTGACAACTCAGTCAAGTTCTCCTTCAATTTTGTTGGGAGCCAAGAATTGGAAACCATCTGACTCAGAAAGAAATAGCTACCCACCCACTAGAGTTTATCTCTTTCTTAGACCCACATCAATATTTCAAAGGATCCCTTTGCATGGAAGTTTTAACATTCCAGAGCAATGCTATAATAAGATTTGGGAATTGGGGAGATTGGCACCTTACTTCTGTGAAGCAGGACAGGGGTCATTATGAAAGGGGAGTGGAGAAGGAAGCAGAAGATCACCTGAACCACAGGGAGCCTCCTCCAGCACAGCAGTTGTCCTACATATTTATGGTCTTAAAGTGGATGACCTTAAAGCTCTCCATCCTCACGCCACATCTCCAACACCCAGTTTTCAGTTGTGTAGCCCCTGTGTGGGGAGCGGGGCAAGGAGCTGAGCCATGAGCCTGGCCCCTGGCCATTGAGCAGTGTCCTGAGCAGGGCAGCCCGAGGACCTGTAGGGACAGGAGCGCCCTATGATCAGCGCTAAGTGATTTGAGATCCTTTCTCTAAAGAGTCCCTGTCTTCCAAAACCCACCTAAAACCTCCCACTCAAGAGGGGCAACCATGTTACACTTTGGGTCAGCACAGCGCAAGGAGAAGAGAACAGTCCCGGAGGAGAGATGGTAGGTGTTTCAGAACCCACAAAGTAGGAACTTTGGGCTAGGAATCCACAGAGAAGTCAGGGAGGACATTCGGTTTCACAGGGATGTGAGACAAGTCTGTTTTCATCTTGTCTTGAACTCAGAGAACAAGGCCACCTCCACTGAAAGCTGAGTTCGACTGGGCAGATGAATACCTGGAGCAGAATGGAGAGAGCCAACCAAAGTTCCATATCCTCTGGGCTCTTGTCTATTACCTGAACCAAAGAGATCTGAATATAAGATGTGCTCCACTTTCTGCTTTTTTTTTTTTTGCAGCATGTGAGATCTCATTCCCTGACCAGGGATTGAACCTGGGCCCCAGCATTGGGAATGAAGTCTTAACCACTGGACCTCCAGGGAAGTCCTGGAAAACATTATTCATGTCATTTTTGGCCTGGAAAAAATATAAGACACTTACAGACTTCTCACCTTTGCCATAAAAATTACCCTCAAAGATGTACCCATGAAATAATTAATTTTAAACAGAGTCCTGGAAAACCTCCAGGGCAAAAATGAATTGGAAAACATACTCCTAAGCATCTGAACTGATCCATCTACACAAACTTGTTGACAATTAGATTTTCAAGGCATTTCCCAAATGTTGATCTAAAAGATTTTAAAGCAGTTGGTTTTAAACCATTCTTTCTGATAGTATTTATAGAGCCAAATCACTCCTGAGACTACTTCTGCTTGTGACTATAAACCCATATATTTGGCAAATAGGACCAGTGGGGTACCGTTCTAATGAGTCTGAAAGCGGCTCAAATCATGAATGTATATGTTTTACAAAGGGTGTAAAAGGAAAGCAAAATATATTCCTCTTTTAAACTATGTATACTCATCTAACCTCTCAGGAAACTATCTTTGTGGCTGATTTTGACTCTCACAATAGTATTAGATACAAGTTACTTGTGCATATCAGTGACCGAGATACAGGGTCAGTCCACGTGACCTGTTCTGACTAGTGTCTGTCCAAAATCAGAGGCAGCAAAAATGTTGAACAATCTAGGCCCTCACCTATTTCTCCATAACAGCAATCAATAATAAAATAAGTTCTCAAAGGCCACTTAATAGCTTGACAAAAATCTAGCAGTTGTCAGGAACTACTGCTATCATTAGACAAAATATTCGAAGTGAGTCAGTAGTTTAGGGGAATAAAGACTTTTCCTGCTTAAATACAGGACAGACCAGTGTGTTCTAAAGTAGAATCACATGAAAGAGAAGAGCCAGAAAGTTGGGGTCCCAGATTCAACCCAACACTCCTGCCACAGTAGCTCTTATTTTACCTGTTTTCTTTGTCTAGGAAAAAAAAGTTGTAAAAGTTTTAAAAAGAATATAGAAGAATTCTCCTGAGTCCAAGCAGAGAAAACTCTCCATTGGATTTATTATGAATAAACAAAATAGTCATCAGTTATAATAGACCTTGAGGAATTCAGGTGGCAGGAAGTATTCATCAGGCTTTTAATTAAGTTTAGTGTCTAATTAACTATGATAATGAACAAAGCATTATCAGACAAATAAAGGTGATGTGTCTGAAATTCCCAGGTGATGCAGTGGTAAAGAATTCCACCTGCCAATGCAGAAAATATAAAAGATGCAGGTTCGATCCCTGGGTCAGGAAGATCCCCTGGAGGAGGAATGGCAACCCACTCAAGTTAGTATTCTTGCTGGGAAAATCCCATGGACAGGGGAGTCTAGTGGGCTACAGTCCTTGGGGTCGCAAAAGTGTCAGACAACTTAGCAAACTAAGCAGCAACAACAATTTATTTAAAAGAAAGAAAAGCAACTTGTCAAAGTAGCAGAGGCTTTGACTGAAGGTCTTCAAACAAAAAAAGTCAGCAGTATAATTGGAAAGCCTTATTCTACCTCCCTCTCTTCAACCCTGTTCTCACTGCTCACATTTACAAAACAGAGAGCTCACTGATGGGATGCAATTGACCACTGAGGCCAAGCCAGATGTCCCAAGGCTGGGAATAAGTAGCAAGAAGCTGATCATTCCATATTTGGTACTAGCATCAGGGTGGAAATCTAATTTACCCTGTGCAATCATACAGATTCTTGCTCCTCTTTCCAAAGAAACAGTATCATCATGATTGAAGAAAAAGAATCTAGTCACTTGAAATAGCCTTATATTTTTATAATAAAAAGAATCATTATATACTAATAAAACTCTATGAAGTGTATACTATCTTACCTATGAGAAAATTACTCTCCCACAAAGGATTAAATATTGGCTTTGAATTTTAGAATGAGGAAATACCTTTGAAGTGAGTTTGAGTGTCTTCTTAATTTAGAAACTTCATCTACGACATCTCCAACTTGTGATTCTTTATTCTGTTTGAATACTTTATGTGATTCAAGAAAATTCACTCCACTTTTGAGTAACATTCATTATTAGAAAGAGCTTCCTCATGTAAAGGGAAAATCCACTTCTCCATGAACTTCCCAATGGGTCTGAGTTCTATGCCTTGTGTCTGTACAGAATAAATCCAACTCCTTTGCTGCAGAACACTGAACGTTTTGGAGGTGTTGATTTCAGCTGATGGTTTCTACCCCATTCTAATTCTGGTCATCCTTTTAATTATGCAATTCAATTCATAAAGAGCTCTTTCAAACAGTAATAACCACACCGAACATGTAAGTGGTTTTGGTGGTGGTGTTCGGTCACTAGGTCATGTCAGATTCTTTGCGACCCCATGGACTNAAAGATGTACCCATGAAATAATTAATTTTAAACAGAGTCCTGGAAAACCTCCAGGGCAAAAATGAATTGGAAAACATACTCCTAAGCATCTGAACTGATCCATCTACACAAACTTGTTGACAATTAGATTTTCAAGGCATTTCCCAAATGTTGATCTAAAAGATTTTAAAGCAGTTGGTTTTAAACCATTCTTTCTGATAGTATTTATAGAGCCAAATCACTCCTGAGACTACTTCTGCTTGTGACTATAAACCCATATATTTGGCAAATAGGACCAGTGGGGTACCGTTCTAATGAGTCTGAAAGCGGCTCAAATCATGAATGTATATGTTTTACAAAGGGTGTAAAAGGAAAGCAAAATATATTCCTCTTTTAAACTATGTATACTCATCTAACCTCTCAGGAAACTATCTTTGTGGCTGATTTTGACTCTCACAATAGTATTAGATACAAGTTACTTGTGCATATCAGTGACCGAGATACAGGGTCAGTCCACGTGACCTGTTCTGACTAGTGTCTGTCCAAAATCAGAGGCAGCAAAAATGTTGAACAATCTAGGCCCTCACCTATTTCTCCATAACAGCAATCAATAATAAAATAAGTTCTCAAAGGCCACTTAATAGCTTGACAAAAATCTAGCAGTTGTCAGGAACTACTGCTATCATTAGACAAAATATTCGAAGTGAGTCAGTAGTTTAGGGGAATAAAGACTTTTCCTGCTTAAATACAGGACAGACCAGTGTGTTCTAAAGTAGAATCACATGAAAGAGAAGAGCCAGAAAGTTGGGGTCCCAGATTCAACCCAACACTCCTGCCACAGTAGCTCTTATTTTACCTGTTTTCTTTGTCTAGGAAAAAAAAGTTGTAAAAGTTTTAAAAAGAATATAGAAGAATTCTCCTGAGTCCAAGCAGAGAAAACTCTCCATTGGATTTATTATGAATAAACAAAATAGTCATCAGTTATAATAGACCTTGAGGAATTCAGGTGGCAGGAAGTATTCATCAGGCTTTTAATTAAGTTTAGTGTCTAATTAACTATGATAATGAACAAAGCATTATCAGACAAATAAAGGTGGTGTGTCTGAAATTCCCAGGTGATGCAGTGGTAAAGAATTCCACCTGCCAATGCAGAAAATATAAAAGATGCAGGTTCGATCCCTGGGTCAGGAAGATCCCCTGGAGGAGGAATGGCAACCCACTCAAGTTAGTATTCTTGCTGGGAAAATCCCATGGACAGGGGAGTCTAGTGGGCTACAGTCCTTGGGGTCGCAAAAGTGTCAGACAACTTAGCAAACTAAGCAGCAACAACAATTTATTTAAAAGAAAGAAAAGCAACTTGTCAAAGTAGCAGAGGCTTTGACTGAAGGTCTTCAAACAAAAAAAGTCAGCAGTATAATTGGAAAGCCTTATTCTACCTCCCTCTCTTCAACCCTGTTCTCACTGCTCACATTTACAAAACAGAGAGCTCACTGATGGGATGCAATTGACCACTGAGGCCAAGCCAGATGTCCCAAGGCTGGGAATAAGTAGCAAGAAGCTGATCATTCCATATTTGGTACTAGCATCAGGGTGGAAATCTAATTTACCCTGTGCAATCATACAGATTCTTGCTCCTCTTTCCAAAGAAACAGTATCATCATGATTGAAGAAAAAGAATCTAGTCACTTGAAATAGCCTTATATTTTTATAATAAAAAGAATCATTATATACTAATAAAACTCTATGAAGTGTATACTATCTTACCTATGAGAAAATTACTCTCCCACAAAGGATTAAATATTGGCTTTGAATTTTAGAATGAGGAAATACCTTTGAAGTGAGTTTGAGTGTCTTCTTAATTTAGAAACTTCATCTACGACATCTCCAACTTGTGATTATTTATTCTGTTTGAATACTTTATGTGATTCAAGAAAATTCACTCCACTTTTGAGTAACATTCATTATTAGAAAGAGCTTCCTCATGTAAAGGGAAAATCCACTTCTCCATGAACTTCCCAATGGGTCTGAGTTCTATGCCTTGTGTCTGTACAGAATAAATCCAACTCCTTTGCTGCAGAACACTGAACGTTTTGGAGGTGTTGATTTCAGCTGATGGTTTCTACCCCATTCTAATTCTGGTCATCCTTTTAATTATGCAATTCAATTCATAAAGAGCTCTTTCAAACAGTAATAACCACACCGAACATGTAAGTGGTTTTGGTGGTGGTGTTCGGTCACTAGGTCATGTCAGATTCTTTGCGACCCCATGGACTGCAGCACGCCAGGCTTCCCTGTCCCTTACTATCTTCCAGAGTACATGTAAAAAGTATACAGTATGGAACTGCCAGATCCTCTGACTTGTACACTAACACTAGTTGTCCTGAACACTGTATTTATATTGTATTTTTCAAAGCCATCAAGAAGTTACATCCTACAACCTTTTTTTAAAAAATATTAACTGTATTCGATCCCTAGGTCGAAGAAAGATCCCCTGGAAAAGGGAATGGCAACCCACTTCAATAGTCTTGCCCAGGAAGTTCCTTGGACAGACAACCTGGCAGGCTACAGTCGCAAAGAGTCAGATACAACTGAACTACTAATACAACCATGTTAGAGCTACCAACAAACAATTGATTTCTTAATAGAGTTCATCACATTTATTCTCTTCAATTTCCTCTTGTTTGTATTAGTGTAAATATAGTGTCAAGATATTTTTAAAATATGATGTTGCCATCTAACATATGTGACCTAACTATGCCTGTGGCATTCCCTTAGCCATGCATCTGAAATTTTCCGCCTTGTCAAAGAGGCAGATTTCTATGATAGGCTCTAGATCTCCTGAGGCTCAGAACCTGCAGGGAAGCCGGGAGGGGAGATCATGTGGGCAGGAGGCAAACTGACCTCCCGCAAGAACCCTGAGCACAAGAACAGTCAGGGACCACAGGCACACTGGGAGCCCCCAGGCCACCAGGGCAGCCCTTGCAGGAACATCCCCTGGAACAGACTTTGTAGTTCCTTGGGGGAGAGAATTTGACTTCAATTGCCTGACTTTTCTTATCAAGATCTTTCCTGACAACTAGAACATCATGTTTTCAAACCACAGCACTGGGATGAGTTTTCCAGATTTTCCGGCAGGAGCATAAATGAAGAAAGGTATCAACACTATGAATATTCATCTGTTCTCTCAAGACGGTGGAATTGCTAACATGAGGGTTACAGCTGGGATCTTCCTGCCGGATGGAACCTGACCAAAGTAGACCTGTGAGGCCCCTGCTGAGACTCTCCAACCTCTCTTCTTATTGACCCTCCTAGCTATGTGCACATCTCTGCAAAGCCCAGACACAGACAATATAGGGTGGACTTCAAATTGACTTTCCTGGTGGCTCAGACGGTAAAGCGTCTGTCTACAATGCGGGAGACCCAGGTTCGATCCTTGGGTTGGAAAGATCCCTTGGAGAAGGAAATGGCAATCCACTCCAGGACTATTGCCTGAAAAGTCCCATGGACAGAGGAGCGTGGTAGGCTACAGTCCATGGGGTTGCAAAGAGTCGGACATGACTGAGCGACTTCACTTCACTTTCAAATTGTCTCCTTTTCTGTCTCTTCTGAGTTGTTCGTTGTTCAGTTGCTCAGTCATGTCCGACTCTCTGCAACCCCATGGACTGGGGCACGCAAGGCTTCCCTGTCCTTCACTCTCTCCCCAGGTTTGCTGGAACTCATGTCCATTGAGTCTTCTGAGTTGTTGAGTCTTAACTGGCTACCCACTCCAGGATTCTTGCCTGGAGGATCACATGGACAGAGGAGCCTGGAGGGCTGCAGTCTGAGGGGTTGCAAAGAGTGGGACATGACTGAAGCGACTTAGAACGCACGCATGTCTAGAGTCTTCTGGGTAACTTCCCTAAAATCTGGAAAAGCAGAACACAATAGCCAGAATAATCATCCTCATCATCCTCCCTTGTGGCTTACTTTAGACCCCACCCCTGGAGGTATTAGTTCTCATCAGAGACATGTAGGCATGAACCACATGCTCATGGCGTACAGGGCAGCCTCGTGGTATTTCTTATCTGACTCCATCACTTCCCACCTAAAATTCTGGAGGCATGGAAACTCCAGGAAATATGCTGTCCCTGGATTTTATATATATATAATATATATAATGTTTATATGTTCAATATATATGTATATATTAATGTATATATGTTTACTATATATCTTTAAACATATATATGTTTAATAATTGTATATACATACTAATATAAACATTTCTAAAATATTTTTAAATATTTTAAAAGTTAAAAAATATTTTTCTTCCTAAAATAAACCTGGAGCTCTGGGGTGAGGGATGCTTGGTGGAAAGTCCCCACCATTTTTCCCCTCCCTCTCTGATAGTTCAGTCCACATGACCAAACTAGCAACATGATGCTTCAAATTGTATAGTCCTGTTGGACTAATGTTCCACAAATATAAACTCTGGATAAAATTTAAAAACAACTAGCTGAAGACACTAAAGAACAGACAAGAGCAGGAAGAAGATTAACACAAGGAATGAGTGAAGGCTCCGGATGAATTTTCCATTTTTATGGCTTTTAACCTGAGGGTAGGTCCCAGTCCACTTGAGTCCCATGCCTCCACTTGAGATTAAAGAAGTAATTTTTTGAAGCCTTATTTGCTTGAAGAATAAGAGAACTGGGATTGGATAGAACTAGCTGCTAGAAAATGAGGAAGAAAATCTCAGAAATGAGAGAGCCAGAGAACAAAATTTTTTATATAAACATGGCCCAGACCCCTTGCCAACCTCCAAATAACACTTGCACAGGCCTACTCTAGGGAGAATGAAAAGGAGAAGATGAAGCTTGTGGCTTGAGGTCAACCAGTCATTTATCTGCCCAAACAAAATACCAACACTCTTTGTAGTGACATGGCAGAGTCCAGATCTGCATCGTATATCATAACCTGCAGGATATCTTTCAAAATTATTTGACATACAAAGGAACATACATTTGACATACAAAGGAAAACAGGACCCATACTTAAAAGAAAAGACAATCAGTAGATATTAACTCTGAAATGGTCCAGAGTTTGGGATTAACTGAGAAAGATTTTAAAACAGCTATTAAGACTATGTAGCAGCATACAACAGAAAACAATGCAAAGAGAAAAAGTCTCAGCAGGAAATAGAAACCCTAAAGAAGAACCATATCAAAATTCTGTGACTGAAAAGTTAAATACTTGAAATTAAAAATTCACTGGATAAGCTTAAGAACTGACTGGAAATGTCAGAATTAAAAAAGAGATAAAAATTAATATCTTCAAATATATTGAGAAAAGCAGAGAGATAAAATATATATTTTAAAAAAATATAAAAATATACATAGTTCCTCAGGGAACTATGAGGGAACCTGAGGGAACTCTCAGGTGAAAGCAGGCCATTCATGCTAGTGGTCAGACATAAAACTGTTCCAAGATAATCACTTAGCCAGAAGTCCCAAAGATGAAATTACCCCTCATTCACCTATAGACAAAAACTCTGAATAACTTTATTAAATATAATGCATACAATCCATGAGTTTCCAGTAACACTAAGAAATTGGGTCATAATGGCAAAATAAGCTTGATAATGCAGACCATGTGAAAGTCAGAAAATATATTATTTCTTGGAAATACACGAAGCACAAGAACTGAAAGCCTCCTAAAAGACAGACTTAAAAGTCCTCTTGAT
Source organism: Neotragus moschatus (assembly GCA_006410615.1). Lineage (NCBI taxonomy): Eukaryota > Metazoa > Chordata > Mammalia > Artiodactyla > Bovidae > Neotragus > Neotragus moschatus. The sequence continues at coordinate 3,575,655 of SJYA01002114.1, read as the reverse complement.
GTAAAAGAAAAATTGAATTACAAAAAGAGACCTGGTCTTTTTACAGAGGCTCACGTTTAAAAGTCTGGGACCTCAAATGGTTGCTGGGTCTTGACCACGAGTCAGTTGCTTAACAACCAAATCCTGCAGGCTCAGCTAGTCCAAGGAGATATTCTCCTCCTCTTAGAATTTTTAAAACTCTCTACAACTCTAGGAGGACAATTCCAGAAAAATATAAGAAATAATCAGTCAATCTACGATAATAGCTTGGAACCATGGGCTTCCCTGGTGGCTCAGCTGCTAAAGAATCCTCCTGCAATGCGGGAGACCTGGGTTTGATCTCTGGGTTGGGAGGATCCCCTGGAGAAGGTAACAGCTACCCACTCCAGTATTCTTGCCTGGAAAATTCCATGGACTGTCTGGTCTGGTCCATGAGATCACAAAGAGTCAGACACGACTGAGCAATTTTCACATGGTATTAGCACGTTTGAAACTGTTATTAGCAAGCGTAATCCATTTGGTAATCATCACTATACTTCTGTGCATTTTTTTCTGCTTCTTAAAGTATTTGAAGCATTGCTGCGGCTGCTAAGTCGCTTCAGTCGTATCCGACTCTGCGCGACCCCATAGACGGCAGCCCACCAAGCTCCCTCATCCCTGGGATTCTCCAGGCAAGAACACTAGAGTGGGTTGCCATTTCCTTTTCCAATGCATGAAAGTGAAAAGTGAAAGTGAAGTCGCTCAGTCGTGTCTGACCCTTCACGACCCCATGGACTGCAGCCCACCAGGCTCCTCTGTCCGTGGGATATGCCAGGCAAGAATATTGGAGTGGGTTGCCATTTATTTTTCCAGATTTGAAGCATTGGGTGAGTGAAATCCATGATTTTGTTTTATGTTTAGAAGAGTTTGATTAAATTAGTTTGCAATCAATGCTTAAGCGTTTAGATAATTTAATTTCTTAAATGTGTAAGTTTTGATTTATTCATCTTAAGCAACATGTAAATACTTAAAGAAATATCAATCATTTATGTTTCATGTATGAAGGAAGTTGAAATAAATCATAATATTAATAAAATGGACATTAAATAGAATATAAATAGGTGATAGTATTATTTACTATTTGAAGTACTTTTGTTCACTGAGAAGAATCCAGTCAACAATTTTTTACAAAGTTCTACAGCCAATGTGAACAAAACCTAGAAGGAAACATATTTTATGCATATTTCCATAATATCATATTACATGCTACTCAAATTCCAACTTAAGAGATTTCCAGCATTAGTATCATAAGTTCCATTTTCAACAGATCAGATTCAATCCAGTTCTGACAAAAGGATAACACACTGTTTTCTCCTTAGCAAGAGCTGCAGCTCAGGGAGGTCACTTTTGCATTCCTGACTGAGATTTACACCCCACCAGTAACACATGTGATGTTCAGTTGCTTTTCTTTTGAGAGTCTGTGTTTTAGCTCCCTTGTCAGGCTGGCAAGGACCTCCCATATGAGGGAGTGGGGAGTGACTGCTTCAAAGGGTACAGGGCCTCCTTTTAGGGTGATGAAAAGTTCTTGAAATTACATAGAGGTGATGGTTGAACTACACTGTTAGCATGCCAAAGACCATTTAATTGTACAATGTAAAATAGCCAGCAGTTACATGGGTGTTAAATTAAATTAAAACAAAAGAACAGTGGAATAGGGGGAAATGAACAAGTCACTGTTAAATGAGAAAGAATGTTTTTGAGGGAAAAAAATATATTTCAAGCAGACAATGTGAAGACACAAAGAAAAGTGATGGGGTTGCAAGGGTGAAGAAGGGTCGGACCTGCTTCACTCTCTCACACTGAAGTGAGGGGGACATACTGGTAATATATAAATTTTTCAAGATCCTCCCAAATTCTTCTCAATTTATTTTTGGAGATTTGGGACCAAAGAGGGAACTAAAAATCAATATAATCAGTAATTTAATCTGTATAGACTTCAGGAGTAGATGAGTCAAAACAAAAAAGGGAGTCAGCAGGCTATCATGTTTGCCTTTATCGGAGTCAGGTCACTGGGTCCTTTCTCTATGTGGGACCAAACCCTAGTGATGTCCAGAATTGGATCAATACTTTCCCCATTGAATGAGCAAAATAATTAAATAAGAAGAATCATTTTTACCTAACAGATTGACAAAATTTGGGGGGCAGAGGAGATTTTTGAAAAAAATTTTTTTAATTTTTTTATTGTAGTAGAATTGTTTTACAATGTTGAGTAGTTTCTGCTGTACAACGAAGTGAATCAGCCATATGTATACAGATATCCCCTCTCTCTCGAACCTTCCTCCCACTCTGCCTGCTCTCATCCCTCTGCCCTAGATCATCACAAAGCACTGAGCTGGGTTCCCTGTGCTATAAGCAGCTTCCCACTAGCTATCTATTTGACATGTAGCAGTGTATCTATGTAGATTGACAAAATTTTAAGATTACTACGAGCTGGTATTTGTAATATGAACAGCAGCATATTCCCATGCCAACATCTCAGTAATGTAAATAAAATCAACTTCCCTAGAGAGTAATCTGGCAATATGTAATCAGTTTTTTAATATGCATATCCTTTACCTAGCCATGTTACCTCTGTGAATTTCTCCCAAGGAAAGAACTAGTAAGGCATACAAAGTTACATGCACAGTTACGTTCATCATGCTGTTATTCATAATAGTGAAAAAGTGAAAAGCGTGTTTTCTCAATTCTCAATAGAGAACTGATTAAATACATCATGGCTCAGTCAATGCATGGCTGTTGTTATGATAGATTCAAAAATAATCATGAAGATCAATATTCATTATAAAGAAAAATGCTCCTGATATGTTATGCTTAATAAAAAGATTAAAAAACAGTATTGTAATATAATCACATTTTTGTATGCATAGAAAAAATATGAAAAGAGACACATCAAAATGTTAATAAGATTTCTCTCTGGGTGGTGGTAATTTTCATTTTTACTTTACACCTTTTTGTATTGTCTGGATTTATTTCTATTAATGTGTTATTTGGTGGCTCAGAGGGTAAAGCGTCTGTCTACAATGCGGGAGACACGGGTTCGAGCCCTGGGTCGGGAAGATCCCCTGGAAAAGGAAATGGCACCCCATTCCAGTACTCTTGCCTGGAAAATCCCATAGACTGAGAAGCCTGGTAGGCTAAAGTCCATGGTGGTCTCAAAGAGTCAGACACGACTTCACTTTCA
>SJYA01002114.1:3552690-3568191 GCA_006410615.1 Neotragus moschatus | reverse complement strand
GAGCCCTGGGTCGGGAAGATCCCCTGGAAAAGGAAATGGCACCCCATTCCAGTACTCTTGCCTGGAAAATCCCATAGACTGAGAAGCCTGGTAGGCTACAGTCCATGGTGGTCTCAAAGAGTCAGACACGACTTCACTTTCAATTTTCATTACAAGAAAATAAAGTTATGTTTATTTTGAGCAGCAGTCTAGTAAAGGAAAAAATAAAAGTGAAAAAAACTTTAAAATAAGCAAAATCTCTAGAGCAAAGATACCAATGGACTGTCTCGTGTTGGAGTTCAAACTTAATCGATGGGCTCAGGCCACTGGATTCACTTGTGAATCAAGGCTCTTTTCTTTTTAAAAAAATATTTTTTTGATGTGGACTACTTTTAAAATCTTTATTGAGTTTGTCACAGCACTGTTTCTGTTTCATATTTTGTTTTTTTGTATGTGAGGGATGTGGGATCTTAGCTCCTAACCAGAGAGTGAACCTGTAGGGACATCCCTGGTGGTCCAGTAGCTAAGATGCTTCAGTCCCAATGCAGGAGTCCTGAGTTTGATCCTTAGTCAGGGAACTAGATCCCACATGCCACAACTAAGGGTTGGCATGCCACAACTAAGCGTTGGCATATCACAACTGAAAATTTCGAGTGCCACAATGAAGACCCAGTGCAGCCAAATAAATAAATGAAAACAAGATAAATACGATATAATGCAAAAAGGAAATCTTGTCAACCATCTTTTTCATAAAAATTAGCATCGACCATGTTAGTAGGAAAGAAAGAATGTGACACTCAAATGTGACCCAGGTGGAGGAGGGAAAGTCAAGTTTTTTCCAGGAGAAAATGGATGGAATGTGTCTTTTATGTAGTATTATCTTTTAAAACAAAAAAACTTTTCTGCGATTCACAACCTCCCTGTGCAGCCTATTACAGTACTTCATCAGCTTGAGGCTCAAGAAACTTAACCAATACCACACTTGCCTAAATTTAAGGCCAATTATTCTTTTGCAGTCTTGAACACATACAGAAAACACTGTTCATTTCCCAAAGTTATCCCACACAGGTTTCACAAAATCCATTTAATTGTTTCCTGGAACACTTGAAAGATCCCTCTTTATAGCATTTCATGATGGCAGCACCAATCAATGAAACAAACAATTCCTAGATTCGATTTGCAGGAAACTCAATACAATACATTTTACACAGAGAATTTAGAATTTATTTGCTGTCTCCATTCTAGCTTTCATGTAGTCCTGGACATTGATCTTTAGGGGAATCAAGACTTTTTTGATTTATCAATAAAGCAAACTATTTTTGAACTGATTCTAATTTAACTAGTAGAATTTCTTGCTTGGGATTTAAATACAAGGGTGCATTTTCTACAAATCAATTAAATTGCTTTTTTATATGAAGTCAGTCAAGTGATTTTTTTTATCCCAAGAAAATGTTTTAGTCTTCTCATACACTCATTTATTCAGTAACTATTTATAATATGCTAAGTATTCTTCAAGGAAGCAAGGACTAACAGTCAGTGAGTCAACGACTCTTAATTTGCTGATTCTTGATACTAATAATAATGCGAGTTAACTGGTGTTCCAGTGGCTAAGACTCCATGCTCCCAAAGCAGGGGGCCTGGGTTCAATCCCCAGTCAGAGAACCAGAGCCCACATGCCTCAACTAACAGTTTACATGCTGCAGCTAAAGATTGCACATGCTACAACTAAGACCCAGTGCAGCCAAACAAATAAATACTCTTCTCTACATATATATACACATACATACATACATATACTTAAATAATCCTCCTGCCAATGCAGGAGATGCGTGTTCAGTCCCTGGCTTGAAAAGATCCTCTAGGGAAGGAAATGGCTACCCACATCCAGTATTGTTGCCCAGAGAATCCCATGGGCAGAGGAACTTGGCAGGCTACAATCCATGGGGTCGCATGCACACAGTATGACGTGTATCAGTATCTATGCCAGCACTGTGCCAAGTGAGTTACATCTGGTGTTCGTTTGAAGAGATGATGTGAGTTAACCACGTTCTGCCTACTAAGATGTGGAAGAAGCGACATTCAAACCCAGTCTGGCTGTGTCTGGAGCCCAGGCTCTCAACTGCAGTGCTACCATGCTTCCATTACATAATGTCTACTCAATTACAAGTGAGACAAATGAAAACCAAAGGAAACCTAAGGCACCCAGACCTGCAGAGGGACGGAGAAGACTATCATGGACCAGGTTTTTAGCGAACAACTGTTAGCCCAGGGAAGCTGGAGGGGCTGAGGGCATTGTGTGCCTACGCAGAGGAAAAGTGAGGGCGAAGTGCAGAAAAAATAAAATGAAACAAAACATGTATGAGTAAAAGTGACGGGAAGAGGAAAAGGGAGAGTAGTAACACGTAGGCTTCCTGTCACCCTTGTTCAGAACACGGGTGTGCGAACTCAGTTGCTCAGCTGTGTCCGACTCTTTGTGACCCCACAGACTGTAGCCCACCAGGCTCCTCTGTCCATGGGATTTCCTAGGTAAGAACACTGGAGTGGGTTGTCATTTCCTCCTCCAGGGGCTCTTCCCGACCCAGGGATCAAACCCATGTCTCCTTTGTCTCCTGTATTGGCAGATGGGACCACTGAGCCACCTGGGAAGCCTCTAGTAACATGGAATTTGATCTAAATGCAGATCAGAAACACAGAATTGTCATCTTAATTAACTTAACGCTTAGTCTCCTGGGGAGATGGACATCCTGAGTGAAGAATTGGGCCTAACAGATTGTAAATTTGGGTGTCTATATTTTGCCACAACAAAGAAGTAACAAAAGTATATTTTACCGGAAGAAGGAAATGACAACCCACTCCATACTCCTGCCTGGGAAATCCCATGGACAGAGGAGAGTGGAGGGCTACAGTCCATGGTATCACAAAGAGTCAGACACAACTGATTGTGCACACACACACACAGTGCATTTCTGAGGAAAGACCATAGGTGTCCCTTAAGAGTTCTGCGTTCAAGGCTTCTTTAAAGATGTCGTCCACTTAGTATGAATAGAATGCTAGACTACTAATTTAAAGAAAAAAGATATGCAATAAGCAACAAAGGTTTACTGTATAGCACAGGAAACTACAGTCAATATCTTGTAATAACTTATAATGGAAAATAATTTCAAAAAAATATATGTGTACATGTACAACTGAATCACCTTGCTGTGCACCTGAAACACTGTTAAGTCAACTGTACTTCAATTAAAAATATACATTAAGAAAAAAATATATTTTAAAAATAGTAATCATATATACAAAACACACCCAACTTATCCCTGTAAACATCTATTATTTCAATGGCTCACAAATGTCATTAACTTCAGAGGGTCTCATAGTCAAGAGATCCTCTAGAACAGAATAATAATCTATTATTATTATGCAATAATGTTAGCAATAATAATATTACTTATATCTATATTTCGTCACAGTCTTTCAGTCTTCTAGTGAAAGTGACAGTTGTTCAGTTGCGTCTCTGCAACCCCATGGACTGTAGCTCACCAGACTCCTCTGCCCATGAGCTTCTCCAGGCAAGCATACTGGAGTAGGTAGCCATTCCCTTCTCTAAGGGATCTCTCTGACTCAGAGATCGGACCTGGATCTCCTGCATTGCAAGTGGATTCTTTACCACCAGGGTAGCCACCAAGGAAGCCCCCTCATTCTTCTAAATGGCATTTAAATTCAAATAGCATAGATAAAGACTTTGTATTAAATGAGTCTTGTTAACACTTCTCTGAGTATCAGAGAAGAAAAAAGTTTTAAGCAGTAAAACTTTAATACTGTAAAAAAAAAAATGGCTTTTGCTACATTAGCAATGAATGGTGTTCTTTCTTCAGTTTTTAAAACCCAATAGTTGCCAAAAAAAAACATTATTCTCATTCATATTATGACGATTTATTTCTTTATTCTGGAAATATTGATGAATTTTTATAAAAAACACTGCTCACTACTCGAGAGGGGAAAAAAGCTGCAAATTAGTTGATACTTTTCACTGAAATTAAAATATACTTATTACATGGAAAAGTCAGGTTTATTCATTACGGCTGAAATTGATGAATATGACTATAGGTGAGAAAAGCGTAAATAGTAAAACAAAAAATCAGTTTAAATTTTAAAAAATGTCACATATGTAATCTCACAAGAACAGGAACTGCATTTCAGCTTTACTTATTTTTATTTTTCTTAATTTTACATACATTACACATATCGTACATACATACTTGTTATACAAAAGTTTATACAAAAATCCAAGTAATTTAATATCTTAAAAAGGGAGAGGGACATACTGCATTTGATTCCTAGTAGTATTCTGTTTAAATACTTTTAAATTCAGATTTCAAAGAGACAACAAATCGAAACCCATTCATTTTTCAAAGAGCTCTATGTTCACATAAGTTCATCATTCAAGTATATTTTTATTGAAACAGTAAGCCATCCGTCTGGATGCAGAGTCAAGTTGAATGCGCCAGGATATTGAGAGAAGCAGAGCTTTCTCCCGGGGCTGTCATCAGCCTAGAATCAGCTTCTAAAGTACAGGACGCAGGGCATGACGGTGATTTCTAACCTGATACTATTAAATGCCATATTACAGGCAGACGACGCAGAGAATATCTTTTATGGCTTGTCTACAGATTCTCATTAAAAATATAACACTAAAAAGAGTAATCACAATAATTAGAAATTTTACTTTCCCTAATTTCTGTCTTACTCAGTTTCAAAAACAGTACGTCTTTTTCATTGTTGCTTGGCAACTTGACATCATACCTGAAGGAATAATTTAAACATCCTACGGACAAAACAAATACACAAACTTCTAAAAGATCTTGGTATTGTTTAGTTTATATAGTCATAATTTCCATTCTATGGATATCAATCACAGCAAATATAAAGAGTTAAAACAATATTCCTCATCAAAGGATTAACATGTTTTTAAAAAGTGAATTGTTGAGGCACAAAAATATGTGATTTGCCCAAGGTCATGAAAGGAATGAAAGGCAGAGGAAAGAGCTTGTTTTTCTCTAACTCAAGCATCTGTACTAAAATCCTAGGTTATGCCATCTTGCAAAACTAGCTCAGTGCAAGAGATGCAGAAACTAGATGCATTATTTAGGAATGTTTGTTTAACCTCCACTGCTATTATTGATAAACTTAACTTTAAGGATCTATGTGTAGGATACATGATTAGGCAACTACAAAAAGAACCACAATCATTTTCCAAATTATGAGGCATGGAGTGGGTAGCCATTCCCCTCTCCAGGGGATCTTCCCGACCCAGGGATCAAACCTGGGTCTCCTGCATTATAGGCAGATTCTTTTGCAGATGAGCTACCAGGGAAGCTCATAGATTTAAGGATCTATGTTTATAATACATGATTAGAAAATTATAAAAAGAATCATAATCATTTTTTGAATTATGATGCATGTAGTGAGTTATTGTTTAAATTTGACACAACTGATTGCAGAAACAAAACTGACAACATAATTTTAAGCAAACAAGTTCGATGAAAGATGCTTCTTGACGTGATTTTTTTAAAAAAACACTAACTATAGAACCTACAAAATTCAGAATATAGTCCTATAGATACAAACAGATTAATATAAATGTATTAAAGAGTCTTCTGGTTGATCTTTTGTTTGTTACGAAAACGTTCTAGCAAAGCACTCATTATATTTCCAGGTATTCTTTGGTGCTTATCAATCAGAGCTTGAACAGCATCCTTCGTCTATCAAGAAAGCAAAAGAAAAGTCATTATTCTTTTAGTTCTCAATGTACATATTTAGTTTGTAAGGATATTTACTTGTACTTTAATATAGTATACTTTAATATAATATTTTATTTATTATTATTATCAATAATAAATTATTTATTATATTTATACTTTAATACTTTTTTTAATACACTAGTACTTTAAAGAAGTCTGCCCAAACTTAGCATCTATCAATCCTCAGAATGAATGACTTCTTTCTTAGTTTTGTTTTTTAATGTAATACTGTTAATTTAACTTCAAAAACCTTTCAGCATTCTAAACATACAGAAAATAACGAAATGTTGCAAATTGTGTTTAGTACAAAAGGTTCCTGAACTTTCATTCATGCAGTGACTCTTCAAGGTGCATAGCATTTCTTTAGTTTTTATTTTATTTTATTTTATTTTGGACTATCATTGCTTTACAATGCTGTGTTAGTTTCTGGCTGTATAACAAAGTGAATCACCTATATATGTACATATATCCCCTCCCTCTTGAGCCTCTTTCCCAATCCCTCCCCTATGTGACCCAGCAGTCCTACTACTGGGTATATACCCTGAGAAAATCATAAGTCTAAAGGACACATGTATCCCAGTGTTCATTGCAGCACCGTTTTTAATAGCCAGGAAAAGTGAATAATCTAAATGTCAAACAACAGATGAATGGATAAAGAAGCTGTGGTACATATATATATGGTACATATATATAATGGTATATTACTCAGCCATACTTCCTACGCTCACTTCATTACGGTGGTATTACAGATATTGTCCGCATGGCAACTTTCTATACCTTAAGATACACCTTAGCATTTTCCTAGCATTGTGCACAGCAATGCCCTACACACAGTAAACACTAAAAAGAACTGAAGGGGGGAAAAATCCGAAGGAAAAAAGTAGTAGGAAGTTTTCTGGTGAGCTCATTGAAGTTTCACCCCTTCTTAGCTGCCCACAACAAAGTGTCAGTGGTGCTCAGGTTGAGAAATCAAGCCACAAGCACAGCATTGTGCTAATGTGCTCACGTGCATGCTCAGTTGCTCAGTCGTGTCCAACTCTCTGTGACCCCGACTATGGCCCACCAGTCTCCTCTGTCATGGGATTTCCCAGGCAAGAATACTCGAGACGGTTGCCATTTCCTTCTCCAGGGGATCTTCCCAACCCTGGGATTGAACTCACGTCTTCTGCATTGACAGGTGTATTCTTTTACCATTGAACTACCTGGGAAGCCCCCTTGTGCTAGCAAATCACCTTAAAAACATCAATTTAGTTACTGATCTTCTACATGGGGCTGTATGTTCCTTATGTTCCTAGGATAACAACAGTAGCCAGCATCCACGGAGCACTTACTGGGTGGCAGACAGTTTTCAACAATGAACGTGATCAGTCACTTGTGACCCTCTGGGTACATGTGAATGGGTTCCATTTCTCTCCCCTAGACTAGAGGAGGGTGGTGGGGCCTGCCTGAGTCACAGAGCAAGCAAACAGCAGCACTGGAACAACCTGATGTGGAAACTCACAAATAAGGTTCCGTTTTCCTCCCAAGGTACTTCTACCAGACAAAGGCAATTTATTTCTTTTCATGGAGGTCAAAGCTTTCTTCTTCTAAACATCACTTACAAAACTTTTTAATTATCAGGGCCAAGAACTTCAACCTCAACAGTACTGACATTTTAGAAAGAACAGCTCTTTGCTGTGGGGACTGCCGTGCCCACCACAGAATATCTACCAGCATCCTTGACCTCTACCCACGGGACACCAAGAGCACCACCACTTCCTGAGTTCTGTCCACTGTGACAATAAAAATGTCCCCAGACACAGGCAGATATACCTTGGGGGAAAAGTCACCACTGATCCAGAACACATTTGTGGAATTAATGCATTCATCTTCAGTAAAAGTAAAAATATGTCCTAAAACTAAAGAAAGAATAATTTACCTTTTCGGCTAGTTCTTCTGCTGTGATCTTTGGGTCATATGGAATGGGATCACCTAAGTAGGTGCGCAACTTCACAGGAAAACCTCCGTACATGGGGGCAAATGGATAGCGGAATTTTTCATAAAGCCACCTAAACAGCCCTGTTTTAAAGGAAATGAAGTCATTTTAATTGTTACATATTCTAAGCATATAATTATAATATTTCAAATGAATTATGTAAGACTTCGAGGAAGGTGGCAACCACTATCATCTCCTGACAATTAATACAACAATTTTTTACAAGGGGAGCTTTTCCCTGATGGTAACAAATGTGCCACATTAATGCAAGATGCCAGTAAAAGAAGAAACTGGGGGGTGGTGAGGTGTGTGGGCCCCTCTGTGCCTTCTGCTCTATTTTTCTGTCAACCTAAAAATGCTCAATAAATAAGATCTATTAATGGGGGATAGGAGTGGAGATGAGCTTTCAAAAAATAAGAATTTTAAAAGACAAACTAATTACTATTATTGCAAAACAGGATAAAGACTGCAACAAAATGTTAGAGGCTAAACAGTCCAGAGGCTCATAAATATGTGACTTACATGAATAAAAGCAAAAATGGAGCCATAAAATAAATGCAAATAAACATGAGACCAAAATACACCGAAAACCTAAGACTAAAAATACTATAAATTAGGGAAAAGAACTATTAGTGCTAAGGACGAAGTGTGAAATTTAGCAAGATTAAAAGTGGTAGTAATGTAAAATAAACTGATGGGCTAATGCTGTGTAAGTTTACAAAACAATCCACAAAAGGCAAGGAACGTGGACTAACAATTATGAATTGTACTGAAAGTTTAAAACACTGTTTATATGTGGAAACACAAAATATACCATAAGACCCAGAGTAGTACTCAAAATAATACATTACTACACATCAATTTTTGAGATATTCAACTTTTAAAGTAAAAAAGGCAGTCAAAAAATTTTAAAACCACTTTACAGTTAAAGGAACAAAATTAGGAATGATTTCTGGTACGCAAAGTTAGGAATGATTTCTGGTACACAATTTAAATTCTAAAGAAATCACCTGAAAGAAAATTAGAAGGAACAATTATACAATAAAAGTTAAACATCATATCAACCTGCCTTTCTATTTCACATTTGAAAAAAAAAAAGACCTAAGAAAACATGATATAATATCAGCTATACACCAACATTAGACATAAAAGGAACAATAGAAGTTTAGAGTTTTCAGGATGAGATTTATATATGGATAGGAACACTAACAATATAGTGCTAAGGATACAAAATATAATCAAATACAGAAACCACAGGGTACAAAACAAACCATAAAAATTTCATAAAAATAAATAAGCCAACAGCAAACTCCAAACAGAAAGCACATCTAATTGCTATCCTTCCTTTGCTGATGCTGCTAAGTCACTTCAGTCGTGTCCGACTCTGTAAGACTCCACAGATGGCAGCCCACTAGGCTCCCCCGTCCCTGGGATTCTTCAGTCAAGAACACTGGAGTGGGTTGCCATTTCCTTCTCCATGCATGAAAGTGAAAAGTGAAAGTGAAGTCGCTTAGTCTTAGCAACCTCATGGACTGTAGCCTACTAGGCTCCTCTGTACATGGGATTTTCCAGGCAAGAGTACTGGAGTGCGGTGCCATTGCCTTCTCCGATCCTTTCTATAGCTAGGTTCGAAGCTATTTTTATCAAAAATTAAAGGTAGGCAAAAAGAACTCTTTGAGGTAAGTTTATCATGGTTCAAAAAAATAAAAAGAACAAGAAGTAACAGCAATAAATGAAAGCAAATGGTATCTCTTTAGGCTGCTAATCTTAATTCAGTATTTTGTTGTCATCCATTTTTAAAGCTGTAACTTCTTCAGGAATGAGTTAGGAAGGTAGTCTGGGTAATACATAGGTCTGTTCTAAGCCTCAACAATATGGTTTAACACAGAATTAGAAAATTCACTGTGAAATTTTTTAAAGCCCATGGTAAATAATCTTCAGTATATATGAGACTCAACAAAAATTTAACACCTAGAACTGCCATCACTTAGAACCAGTTATCACTTAGATTTAAAGAAGAAAAACACCTAAATAGCATATGCATTTTCTAAAATAAATTCAAAAGGCTTCTGCATAGTGTTTAAAAGTCCAAATATTTAAAATACTATATTCTAAATATTACAGTTATACTTAGAAAAACCATATGAATCAGAACTTACTTGTTCCTCCAAGTGATCTAAATCCTTCTCGAATATTTTGTGTAAACATAGGAATAATGGGCTAAAGAGAGAATTTGAATTAAAAAGTAAATACATTAATCCATTTGATGTCTCCATTAAGTCACTATTGCAAAATTTTAAAGGCCTGTTTAAGTCACAAAACTAAGGTATTTTAAAAAAATAAAAATATACTGTTATCACTAGTGTGATTTATCAACTAAAATTAATGTGGTATTTCTAAATATATATATATATATATATACACACACATATATATATATATAAATTGGAAACACTACCCTCTAGTGGTAATATGCAATATTTCATTTGCCAAGTTTGCTATCATTCTATAAGAACTCCTGAAACTCAAGGATTAAAGTAATCATCAATGTCATTGAGTAAAATGAATGATAATTAAACTGGTTTCAGTGGGGTACTGAATAGTATGCTCACTGAAGAAAAAGTTACAAGACAGAAATCCTCTCTATGGGGAAATTTCTATAATTTTCAATAACAAGTTTTGACAAGATGCTGTCCTGAAATTAGTGAAACACCATTTTTGGGGGGTGAGCTTATTAAATCTGAAAATGTTCAGTATCAATGAAAACTGTATAAATTGTTGTTAAGTCGCTAAGCTGTGCCTGACTCTTTTTGCGACCCCATAGACTATAACCCATCAGGCTCCCCTGTCCATGGGTTTCTCCAAGTAAGAATACTGGAGTGGGCTGCCATTTCCTTCTCCAGGTGATCTTTCAGACCAGGGATAGAACCCCCGTCTCCTGCACTGGCAGGCATATTCTTTACTGCTGAGCCACCAGGGAAACCCATGTATAAGATTCAATACCAAAAAATTAGGAAAAGCATATGTGTGTATGTGTGTGTATATATAAACTCTTCATATCATTAATTTTGGAGGATATTTGTTCACAAGTTCATGGTTTTTATTTTTCCATGAATATCAGTGATTAAATATGATTCTCTGGTGGCTCAGATGAGAAACAGTCTGCCTGCAATGTGGGAGACCCAGGTTCGATCCCTGGGTCAGGAAGATCCCCTGGAAAAGGAAACGGCAACCCACTCCAGTATTCTTGCCTGGAAAATCCCATGGATGGAGGAGCCTGGCAGGCTACAGTCCACGGGGTTGCAAAGAGCCAGACGTGACTGAACGACTTCACTCATGTAAAATGGAGGCCTTATCTAATCATAAAATAATTGATTAAGTAGCAAAGGACCATGTAAGGAGATTATGCCACAGTGAAACTGAAGTAGATAAAAAAATTGAATAAAACACTTTGAAATGTACACAAAACATACTGAATTAAATGATGTTTAGAACAGATAAAACTGGTGGGTAAGGGTGAGTGTCACTTCACTTACAGTGTACTATCAGCATTTGCTAAATCAGAGTGACCTGCCTTAGTGAGCAGGGCTTGAAACATTTACATAAGCTGACATTTAAAAAGCTGTTCCTTTTCAGCTTCGGAAAGCAGTAAAAAGTGGTGGGCTGAAGGAAAGAGACTGCAGGCACAGCTTTCTTCATAAAACTTACTCCCTCACATATACCTAACTGATCACTTATTTATTATCTCTGTAACGGACAGCAGAGACTTTGTTTCGTTCACAGTTGGATCCCCAGCACCTGGAACACTGCCCAGAAAAAGTAGGTGCTAACAGACAGTGTAAGGGACAAACCACAGAAGGAATGAATCGACAGAACAGAAAGAAAATTCTGAGGAATTCGCTTGTGTTCTCTGAAAACAAAGGGTAGGAAACAGACAGCAGGCATTTTAAAAACCAGTTAGGATAGAGAGAAGTTGTGTAAAGAAAAGCAGTCAGACGAAGAATTTAAAATCTGATGGAGTTCATTCACAAAGCTAACACTTAAGACAAAGTAGACTGACTTTCCTGTAAAAGAAAAATCCAGATTACGATTTTTCTAAAACCCCCACTAGTTTTGTAGAATAAAGCGATGCCTGGGATCCTAATGTTTTAAATAGTTGCATAATGTCTTCAGAGTTGAGAAGATAAGGTGCCCAAGAAGGAACAGAAAACTTCCAGCTCACATATATACCACTTTGCCTTCTCAAACCAGTTCTGCCAGATTTACATCTACTCACTGGCATTAACCCCGAAGTTTGTATCGAAGGGTATACTTTACAAAGATTCTTCAGGATGCATTTGTAGTTGTTGTTCAGTCACTAAGTCATGCCTGACTCTTTGTGACCTCACAGACTACAGCGCACCAGACTCCTCTGTCCTCCACTATCTCCTGGAGTTTGCCCAAATTCTTATCCATTGAGTTGGTGAAGCTATCCAACCATCTCATCCTCTGTCACCCCCTTCTCCTTCTATCCTCAATCTTTCCCAGCATCAGGGTCTTCTCCAATGAGTGGGCTTTTTGCATCAGGTGGCCAAAGTGTTGGAGCTTCAGCTTCAGCATCTGTCCTTCCAAGGAATATTCAGGGTTCCTTTCCTTTAGGATGGACTGGTTGGATCTCCTTGCAGACCAAGGGACTCTCAAGAGTCTTCTTCAGCAACACAATTCAAAATTATCACTTCTTCAGTGTTCACCCTTCCTTAGGGTCCAAGTCTCACATTGTACTTGACTACTAGAAAAACCACAGCTTTGACTATACGGACCCTTGTCGGCAAGATGATGTCTCTGCTTCTTAATATACTGTCTATGCTTGTCATGGGGCTTCCCAAATGGTGCTAGAGGTAAAGAACCCACCTGCCAATGCAGGAGACATAAGAGACGTGGATGCAATCCGTGTACCAGGAAGATCCTCTAGAGAAGGGAACGGAACCCACTCCAGTATTCTTGCCTGGAGAATCCCATGGACAGAGGAGCCTTGTGAGGTACAGTCCATGGGGTCACAGAGTCAGACATGACTGAGGCAACTTAGAACACATGCACTAGGTTTGTCACAGCTTTCCTTCCAAGGAACAAGCATCTTTTACTTTCATGGCTGCAGTCACCATCCGTCATGATTTCAGAGCCAAGAAAATACAATCTGTCACTGCTTCCACTTTTTTCGCTCCTATGAAGTGATGGAACCAGATGCTATGATCTTGATCTTTGTTTTTTCACATTGAGTTTCAAGCCAGCATTTTCATTCTCCTCTTTCACCCTCATCCAAAGGCTCTTTAAGTTGCATTACCATCCTTTAATAGCTAACTCTCCAGAGGCTGGGCATTTCTAGAAAACACTGAACAGGAGAAAGCTTACCCTACAAACTTAGTACTCCAGGCTGTATCCTGGGTCTGTGGTTTCTAAATTCATGTTCAAGCTTGCTGCCTTACAGCTATAAGCATTACCGTTATTACAACTATGTATTTTAGTTCATTCCTTTCTTTGTGACGCTTTGTACAATAAGGTAGTTGCATCAGTAACCTAGAATCAAATTGTTAATGTATGTTAACAATTTGTACATGTATGTGAGAGGGAGAGACTGTGTATTCGGAATACAGTGGTCTTGGAGTCTTTGCCACAAAAATGTAAGTGGGCAAGTCACTCACTACACCTCAGTTTCTTCATGTATGAAACAAGGACAATAATAAGAATTATACTATCTCAAGGTTTTTTATAGATTAAGATAATACACATAAACAATATTACTGAAACAAACGCTATCTTCTTTTACATCTGTTGCCTGTTTTCCAGTTAGAGTACACAGGCTCATTTTTATCCCAACTTATTAGGTATAATGTTACCTAAAAATTCTCAACAAAGTCGGAATTCTCAGGAATTCACAAAATAAGAGTGCTTTAGATTACACAAAAAAGCCTATAATTTTCACATGAACCTTAAATACTTGCTATCAATATTCTGTGAACCTCCATTGACGATCTAGATTTTTTTCATTTGAATTTCCATTCTGCTACCTGCTAAGTCGCTTCAGTCCGACTCTGTGCAATCCCACAGACGGAAGCCCACCAGGCTCCCCCCATCCTTGGGATTCTCCAGGCAAGAACACTGGAGTGGGCTGCCATTTCCTTCTCCAATGCATAAAAGTGAAGTCGCTCAGTCGTGTCTGACTCTCAGCGACCCCATGGACTGCAGCCCACCAGGCTCCTCCATCCATGGGATTTTCCAGGCAAGAGTACTGGAGTGGGGTGCCATTTTTATTATACAATTTAAATTCACCTAACCCTGCAACAACTGTCTTAAATTCTGACTCCAAGTTTATGGTAATTCTGTGAGACTGAGCAAAGGCTTTTCTAAATAAGTTACTGGTGCCATTTACAGCTATGCCCACATGTGACTGAAAGGCTTCCCTCTTGGACCTGGAAGGACCTCTAAGCTCAGGGTGGGTAGACTCACTGTGAAGTACACTGGCTGCCTGCCGTCCTGAACTGCAAGCTCTGCTTCGGTCCCTCTGTGCCTGAGTTTCCTCATCTGCAACATTGGAATAATCACATACGTCACCAACTTACTGTGCAGGGCACCAATGCAAAGCCTTTAAAAGTGCTAAGAAAGGTTGGGGGTGATGCAAGACTTATGACCAATACAGTGCTATGGTGTAAGCCAGCAACGTTAAAGATTTTTTGGATTAACTTGTAAAGGACTGTTCATTAAATTTTCTCAAGTTTTGTACCAAAACCTTAAATGATCTAGGTTATCTTATTTATCTAGAAACTCAAGGATTGATGAAAGGGTTTCTTTCTCTATGTGATTTCTTTCTATCAAGGCTTCTTCCAGGCAAAGGTCATTAAAACTGTAACTTAAAGGATGAGGAATTAGAGTCCCATGATCAATGTGGGTGATTTCAAATCTATTTTCATCAATAGATATACAGCTGGATTTTGAAGTGTAAAATAAAGCTTTTCTAGCTTTCATCTTATACTTTGGAAGAAATAATTCTCTCAAAATATAAACCTGAAAATTGAGCTAAGTTTTTAGTTTTCATCATTGGTTCAATGTACATTTATACTGATTAGCCTTAATTTCTAAACAACTGTGCATATATCATCTTGTATCCACAGTATTCATAAAGTCTAAAGTTTTGCTTTCTATCTTAATACACAAGATTTTTTGGAAAATAGGCTATAAATTAATTTTCTATATCAGTAATACTATTAACCTAGACTTAAATTCAAAAGGCTCCTTTCTTACAGTGTTTAATATTTTGTTTACAAAATCAATTCAACAAATACACAGAGCCTAAGTGCTAATCATTGTACTCAGAACTCGGACTATAAAAAGATGGCTTTGTCCTAAGGAAGTGTATAACCTACTGTAGGACAATAGTGTTTAAATTTTTATGTGGTCCATTAGGGAACACTTGGCCAAGTACATTAACTCACACCAAGATCACACTGATAGAGCACTATCTTCTAGGAGTTACATATACAAATATGTACAGTAGAGAACAGCATGCAACGTATTATATTTTATTATAACTGTGATTTAAAAAATAAAGGAAAAATGTCCATTGTTCCTTAAATGTTGCTTTTAGGTTAGAAGGAGACATCCATAATCCTTTCTTTTTTAATCAAAGGTCTGTATTTTCAAGATAAACAGTCAAGTTAAGGGTCTAAACTGGTGTCCACATGACAGCAATGGAAACACACACAGAAAAAAAAAAAA
>SJYA01002114.1:3518251-3550168 GCA_006410615.1 Neotragus moschatus | reverse complement strand
TTATTATACAATTTAAATTCACCTAACCCTGCAACAACTGTCTTAAATTCTGACTCCAAGTTTATGGTAATTCTGTGAGACTGAGCAAAGGCTTTTCTAAATAAGTTACTGGTGCCATTTACAGCTATGCCCACATGTGACTGAAAGGCTTCCCTCTTGGACCTGGAAGGACCTCTAAGCTCAGGGTGGGTAGACTCACTGTGAAGTACACTGGCTGCCTGCCGTCCTGAACTGCAAGCTCTGCTTCGGTCCCTCTGTGCCTGAGTTTCCTCATCTGCAACATTGGAATAATCACATACGTCACCAACTTACTGTGCAGGGCACCAATGCAAAGCCTTTAAAAGTGCTAAGAAAGGTTGGGGGTGATGCAAGACTTATGACCAATACAGTGCTATGGTGTAAGCCAGCAACGTTAAAGATTTTTTGGATTAACTTGTAAAGGACTGTTCATTAAATTTTCTCAAGTTTTGTACCAAAACCTTAAATGATCTAGGTTATCTTATTTATCTAGAAACTCAAGGATTGATGAAAGGGTTTCTTTCTCTATGTGATTTCTTTCTATCAAGGCTTCTTCCAGGCAAAGGTCATTAAAACTGTAACTTAAAGGATGAGGAATTAGAGTCCCATGATCAATGTGGGTGATTTCAAATCTATTTTCATCAATAGATATACAGCTGGATTTTGAAGTGTAAAATAAAGCTTTTCTAGCTTTCATCTTATACTTTGGAAGAAATAATTCTCTCAAAATATAAACCTGAAAATTGAGCTAAGTTTTTAGCTTTCATCATTGGTTCAATGTACATTTATACTTATTAGCCTTAATTTCTAAACAACTGTGCATATATCATCTTGTATCCACAGTATTCATAAAGTCTAAAGTTTTGCTTTCTATCTTAATACACAAGATTTTTTGGAAAATAGGCTATAAATTAATTTTCTATATCAGTAATACTATTAACCTAGACTTAAATTCAAAAGGCTCCTTTCTTACAGTGTTTAATATTGTGTTTACAAAATCAATTCAACAAATACACAGAGCCTAAGTGCTAATCATTGTACTCAGAACTCGGACTATAAAAAGATGGCTTTGTCCTAAGGAAGTGTATAACCTACTGTAGGACAATAGTGTTTAAATTTTTATGTGGTCCATTAGAGAACACTTGGCCAAGTACATTAACTCACACCAAGATCACACTGATAGAGCACTATCTTCTAGGAGTTACATATACAAATATGTACAGTAGAGAACAGCGTGCAACGTATTATATTTTATTATAACTGTGATTTAAAAAATAAAGGAAAAATGTCCATTGTTCCTTAAATGTTGCTTTTAGGTTAGAAGGAGACATCCATAATCCTTTCTTTTTTAATCAAAGGTCTGTATTTTCAAGATAAACAGTCAAGTTAAGGGTCTAAACTGGTGTCCACATGACAGCAATGGAAACACACACAGAAAAAAAAAAAATGTGAACGTATGGGCAGCAGTCTCTAACTAACTGGCCTGGAAAAAGAAAAACACCTTGGCAAGTGCCATGATTTCTTTTTCTGATAGACAATCTAAAATGAAAATAAAGAAAAAACAAAGAAGAAACATCCCATAAGTAGTAAGTGTTTCATAGGACAAAGCACAGTACGGAGACCAAAAAGCTGAGGAATACTTTCCAAAGCAAAAGAAAAGGACAAGATGACATTCAGATTCTCCAGTTTACTAAGAATAATTACAGTGACTCCCAGAGGAACCATCACTTTATTGACAAATTCATTCTTTTTTATAAGCTCTAAATTACACCAATATCTATTTCTCATCTTTATTCATACTTTAGATAGCTGATAACATTTGCTGATGAAAAATGGTAGGAGTCATATATTATTTGAGTTCTATTGTTATAAATTGGTCATAGACACAAGGATTATAAGGAAACCAACTAACAGCCATCACTGAAATATGTCAACCCAAAGGATTAAACTACACAGAATTGGACTGATTATACTCATGAAAAAGAGTATAACTGAAGGAATACAAAGTTTTCATAAATCTGAATACAAGAAGTTGGATTTTAAAGTGTAAAATAAAGCTTTTCTAGGTATTTGCAAATTCCCAGACTGAGTTTTTGTAAAGATGGCTTTCCATGCACAAGGACTATTTCTCTATTGTTATGAGTTACAGACACTACTTTTTAAAGTAGTGCAAAGACAGGATCTAAATTCTGATATACTTTGGCTACTTAAGCATTTATTTTAAAGTTGACCTAGCTTTCCTTTTAATAATCAGTTTTATACAACTCACCACTTTTGCATCGATTGCAACCTGAGCGAAGCCTTTCCGATTACCCCACACAATGTTGTAGGTCTCGTCACTCATCAGTGCTTCCCGAACGCCACCGGGTGAGATAGCTAGCAAGTGACCACTCTGCAGGATTTCAACACATTTTTCTCTTGGTCCATGAATAGCACAAAATACATCAAGTAATAAGCTAAACCCTGTAAGATATATTAACATGAAGATACATCTTAAGTACTTCTTGTCCAATTTTTTGAGAACAAAAGTTTTCACAACCTACATAATGTAGTCTCTATACTTAAATCAGTAAGCTATTTTTTTACCTTTTTTAAACCAACAGGAACTCTTAAGGGTAACCTAAGATCAATATTGCTGGTAAATTAATAGCAGTGTCTTATTGATCACCTCCTTCATGATCACGTATAACTCTGGCTACATATTCAAATTCTCAATTAAAACCCCCAAGGATATGGGAAAATAGGGATTTTTACCCCCATTTTGCAGAGGAGGAAAGTTGGCTCAGAGGATTGAGAGGCTTGCTCAAAGGCACACATCTGGCAAAGGGCAGAGCAGAGATTCTGGTCCAGGCGTGTCTAGTCTAAAGCTCTTCCAGTGTGTGTCATAGGCAAACACTGTCCACATTATTTATGAGAGGGTCAGCAACCACCCATCTAACCTCCCATTAACCCCATGACAGAATCACTGAGGAGAGCGTGAATCTAACTGACCTGGACCTACCCAAACTGGCAGGCCGAAGTTAAATCTATCCAAACTAAAAGCAACCCCATGGGCTGTAGCCTTCTAGGCTCCTCCGACCATGGAATTTTCCAGGCAAGAGTACTGGAATGGGTTGCCATTTCCTTCTCCAGGGGATCTTCCTAACCTAGGGATCGAAGCTGGGTTTCCTGCGTTGCAGGCAGACACTTTACCATCTGAGCCACCATGGAAGCCCCCAAAATTAAAAGTTACATACAGCTAATTTCACAATAAGATTTTTTAAATCAATAATAATAGCAATATCACTAAGAGCTTTTAATAATGTTACTGTTTGACTTGGGAACAATTCATTCCAGTCTTAATATGGTACAGTTTTTCAAACTACAACTACTTATGGATGAAAGAAATAATCCTATCAGTAATTAAATATTTTAACCAAACTAAACTGAAAGTTTAGAGGACTGATGTTCATAACATAGTCCCGTGAGACTGGGACATGTGTGGATGGAGAGTGAAAACTGTGCAGAATAGCCAAAATGCTCATAGGTTTAAGGGTCTGAGGCAAGATTATCAGTATCACTGAGAAGAAATAATTTTTACCTTCTATTAAAAGCTCACTGATTTCACTCGATGCACTCTCAAGGTAAACGAATAAATAAGGGAGGTTTAATAAAATATTATAAGACCATAAAGATTATAAAGGGGGAAAACTTTAGCGTCAAATGCTAAATAAAAATATTCACATTCTATTGCATGCGTGCTAAGTCGCTTCAGTCGTGTCTGACTCTGCAGCCCTATGGACTGCAAAGAATACTGGAGTGGGTTGCCATTTCCTCCTCCAGGGGATCTTCCTAACCCAGGGATCAAACCCACATCTTCTGCAGCTCCTGTATTATAGGCGGATTCTTTACTGCTAAGCCACCAGGGAAGCCCCTCACATTCTACTGTGTATATTTAAAAAATGGAAGCAACCTAATGTTTCATAAAAGAAAACAATATCTTAGTCATATATTAAAAGTGTTCTTTATAAAACATGGAAAAATGTTATTGTTGCATTAATTTTTTTAAAAGAACACAAAATAGTTTACATAAAATGAAAAAGTACACATTAAAAATGAAGCAAAATACATCAAAATGATAACTGGGTACATGTTAGCGTGATAAGACCATGTAATGTTATTTCCTCTAGTTTCCAAGTCTATTATAAAGTGATCACGTTACTTTCTAAAGAAATATCTTTTATAGCCAGCTTACTTTATACACAAAGTACTTTGCGTATAAAAAAAGGTGGCTTTTTTGGCGACACAGGGATACTGGAAGCATTAACCATGTCTGTGAAAGGCAGTAAGTGAACTGTTATTTCATGTACTGCCTGGGGCTGAGCTGGCTGGGGGTTGGCTTTTGCTTTCATTAATCCAGAAAACATGCTATAAATTTTCTTGGCTTGTTCCCAGTAATTTAATGACAGAAGAAAATCTCAGTGAGTTTACTTTAGAATGATTCTTTTAAAATTCTTATCATGTTTGAAACCATTCAATTTACTAATTTTTTTTTTCTTTTTTGGCTGTACCATATGGTCTGTGGGATCTTAGTTCCCAACCAGGATTGAACCTGCGCCCTCAGCAGTGAAAGCACAGAGTCCCAACTGCTGTACCGCTAGGGAATTTCCTATTAATCTTTTCATTTTTATTTTATTGTGTTTTGGGGGGGCCACACCACACAGCATGCAGGGTCTTAGTTTCCTGACCAGGGATCAAACCTGTTCCCCCTGCAGTGGAAGCATGGAGTCTTAATCACTGGAAGAGAAGTGTCCCTATTAATCTTTTTTAAAAGGCACAAAGCCTTTAGGAACATGAATATTAAAAAGAATGTAGTCCTCAAGCTCATGAGTTTTAATTCTACCACGCAAGTCAAATATGATAAGAGACACAATAGGCTATATAGATTAGGATTTTTGAGACAATATTATGTTACTATGTAAAGACAAAATACTGGCTAGCTTATTTCACTAATTTTCATTTGCTATCCAACTGACAGTAATCAAACCCTGATTACTGTAGAAGTAAACTCTCAAATCAACAGCTCACGGAAATATTCACCATATGAAAAGTTAACTACCTTCTATACCAAAATATATATTAACTGTTTGGCAACAGTTACCATTTATTTTAGGATTTAACTTTGAAAAATAATGATTAAATATTTATTAATAAAGAAAGAAATTAGATTACATTTTTGGCCATAATGTTTTTATATTTAGATATATTACCTAAAACACATACTCTCAAATTGGAGTTCCAAGTGTGCTACCCTAAAAAGGCAAAAAGATTTTCCATGTAATACTATTAATAGAGAACTCAAAGATACACAGACTGTCACATAACTGGTCGTGTTCATTAAATATTCTTCCATCACCAGCTACAGTGAAAGTTTACCTGGAATTTTAAAGACAAAGTGATCTGCTACTACTCGGCAAGTTCTGCCTTTATGGATAAAAATTTTAGCCATGAAGTAGTAAAAGTCTATGGGAATAGCTCCATGATAAAAAATGATCAGTGCTGGTCCTTCTGGTATTTTTTCCATCCCATGAACTTCATAACCTGTTAGAAAAACAAAGCACAGACAATTAAAATGTATTTAACATTAGTCTATTTATACTAAGTCGCCCCTGGCAGCTCTGATGGTAAAGAATCTGCTTGCAATGCAGGAGACCCAGGTTTTGATCCATGAGACAGGAAAATCCCCTGGAGGAGGGCATGGCAGCCCACTCCAGTATTCTTGCCTGGAGAATCCCATGGACAGAGGAGCCTGGCAGGCCACAGTCCGTGGGGTCACAAAGTCGGACACAACTTAGTGACTGAACAACAACAAATATATACCTATACATCATTCTTCACAAATTCTTCCCATTCTATTCATTCAAAACAAAGATGACTCTATAGGATCTACCTACTACATGTGGGGAAAAAAAAAAACAAGGTGATGAGAGATTTGAACTGAATGTCAAGAAAATCTCTCTCCTGTAGTATGAGTGGGACTAAAGACATGCCAACCCTCACCTCTCCTCCCACCGTTCTGTGCTGTGAGTGGACTGTGGGAAACACATATAAAAGGTTGAGGTAAGCTCCACACATGTGTCAGTAAAAACTACCCTGCGTGTTTCATCCCAGGAGGTAGGAAATGGCACTGTGCAGGAGAAGGCATGTGATCCCGGCCCTGGTCTAAGACCTGCTTTTGCCTCCCTTCTCCCCATCAGGGGGGGTTGTTATAGATCAGAGCGTCAGCTGGACCTAGCAAAGAGAAAACGGGAGCATCCAGAGGCCACGGCCAAGGGCAATGAGGCCCAAAGAAAAAGGAAGGAAGTCTTCAGTGACTAAAGGGGAGAAGGAAAAGCAAGTTCCTGTGGCCAGACTCTCCCACACAGAACTGCTGACCCAAGGCTGCAACTCACATAGGAAAGACACTGTGTCCAGAATACAGAAATCTGACACTGCCAGTGTGCTTCTTTCCTTCAGTTTATCCCTCGTTAGATTTGCTAAGAAACAAACATTTAAATGCTAAAGATTTAGGTGTAAATTTTAAGAGATTCATTTTTAAAGTAGTTTATAATATCTTTGGGCTTCCCAGGTAACTGAGTGGTAAAAAAATCCTCCTGCCAATACAGGAATCTCGGGTTTGATCCTTGAGTCAGGAAGATCCCCTGGAGAAGGGAATGGCAACCCAATCCAGTATTCTTGCCTGGGAAATCCCATGGACAGAGGAGCCTGGCAGGCTACAGTCCATGAGATCACAAAAGAGTTGCACATGACTTAGCGACTAAACAAGAACATAATATCTTCACCAAACAGATTAAGTGTGGTAACTGATTCTAGTATTGAAGAAATAAATTATTTGGTAATATATCAAATAAACTCAACAGAATGGTTTTAAAAATTAATGATATTTCAAAATTGTGTTTCTGTATTTTTAACATTTCTTCCCAATTGCCTAATTTTAGTTTAAATAATTCAATTTACTTAGAATCAGTCACTGAAGTTGCCTGTAGTTATCAAAAGGATAGATCGTCCCAGCACACAAACAGTCTAAGAAATAAAGAATACTTCTTTAAGGGATTCTATACAGATTGCAAGGAGATCCAACCAGTCCATTCTGAAGGAGATCAGCCCTGGGATTTCTTTGGAAGGAATGATACTAAAGCTGAAACTCCAGTACTTTGGCCACCTCATGCCAAGAGTTGACTCATTGGAAAAGACTCTGATGCTGGGAGGGATTGGGGGCAGGAGGAGAAGGGGACGACAGAGGATGAGATGGCTGGATGGCATCACTGACTCAATGGACGTGATTCTGGGTGAACTCCGGGAGTTGGTGATGGACAGGGAGGCCTGGCCTGCTGCGGTTCATGGGGTCGCAAAGAGTCGGACACGACTGAGCAACTGGACTGAGCTGAACTGTTACAGACTATTCCTTAGCTTCCCCTTTGTTTTCCAGAATAATTTTCTTTTAAAAGAATTGACAGTTACTTGAACTGCTTCCATATTACCAAATCACCGGGTTGAAAGCAGAAAAATTCAGTTTACCATCTTTCCACTAAACCTTAAGCCCCAATATTCAACCGCATTGATAGTGAAGCATGGATGTCGTCATACCGCCCCTGGCTCAGAAAGCATCAGCGGATGGTCACTCTGGTCAAACACTGTCAGGGCCTTTCAGACCTCAAAAAGGCCCATCAAGTGATGGCACATTCTTTCCTGTGTCACATGGACCAGGGCATGTCCCACCTCCACGCTGCCCACGTGACAGCCCCTAACGGAGCACTTCCGGTCATGCATTCATAGAAATGCCAGGGCGCTTTACCTGCTTCTCCCTCGGACTCTTATTTTCTGGTCACCACGTTCTGTGTGTTTACCTCCACTCTCTTTAGTATATCACTCCCTCTCCCCGACGTGGGTTTTGAAGTGCAACCCCGTCTTCTGCCTACAGGACCTGTCCTGAGGTGGCAGGTGATGGGTACCAACGCTCAGAGAAAGACGTCACACTCCAAGACGGCTGTTGCCACCGTCCATCCCTCCGCTGTTCACGGAGGGGGCCTGGACATATGCACATTTGTGCACATTTCTAGTGGTCTGGGTCCCTTCCCCAAGAACAGCCCTGCTCTGTGAGGACTGTGGCTCTCTTGTTTTATGCCGTGATATGCATACTTATTTACCTCTCCTACTCTGTGCCTTGATCTTTTTTGTGTGTATGTGTGTGTGTGCCTTGATCTTAAGAACTTTCCAGATTCTTTGGTTTCCCCAGACCTTCACTCACAGGGATTTATTTATTATGTAATAAATCAGATAACTGCCTACCACCTTGCTTCCCAGGTGGCCTAGTGGTAAAGAATCCCCCTTTCAATGCAAGAGACACAGGTTCAATCCCTGGGTAGGGAAGATCCCCTGGAGGAGGAAATGGCAACCCAGTCCAATATTCTTGCCTGGAGAATCCCATGGACAGAGGAGGCTGGCAGGCTACTGTCCATGGGGTTGAAAAGAGTGGGACACGACTGAAGCGACTGAGCAGACAAGCATGCACCATAATTTCAGATAGGGCTAATCTCCTAAGAGATGATCCCTTCTAAATGTGACACCAAAAACCCGTTTTTAAGGCTGTACACCTACACACTATGGTAAAATGACAATACCATCCTTTTGGGTCTTCCTCAGGAAAGCAAATGGACCTAAAAAGTACCTACAAAATAAAGGCAAACTCCTGGCTGGGCACAGCATTCAATTGCCTCACAACTTAATTTCAGTCTACCTTTCCAGGTTCACCCTTCACATACTTCTCACCCAACAAGAATGACCCCTCTTTTGGTCCTGAATACACCCTGCATTTTACTCAGTACCAGGGTGTCTGTATGTTTGAACACAGGTGGTTTTCCTACTGTGATTATAATAATGAATCTTAGTTTTTTTCCTGCAACAATGCATCTTGGACATCTACTTGATGAACACATGTAGTGATTTCTTATTGACGATGTTTTAATGGCTATAAAGTATTCCATAATGAATTCCTATCACAGTTCATTGAGCCATTTCCCTATTTAGGGACACTGGACTGTTGCCAGTTTTTCACAAATAATTGCTGCAATGAACATTCATTTATATGCACCCGTACACTGTGTGAGTTTACCACTAGACTGGATACTGAGACAACTGGATAGTAAGGGCAACTGACCATATGATACACTCATTTTAAATTATAACAGAAGCTACCAAATAGTCCTCCTGACTGGCTGCACTACAGTACTTTCTTAAAGGCATCCTTACTACATTCTTACTCTTTAATGTCAACAAACTAATTTTTGCCAATATTTTGAGTAAAAATGATATCTTAGCATAAGTTTTAACTTGCACTTTCCTAATTACTAAGGGGCTTGTGAATCTGTCATAATTGTTGGCATTTATGTTTAGGTCATTTTCAGACCACATGCTTAGACCACTTAAATTGGATTTTTTAATTTACTACTACTTTGCCAACAAAGGTCCGTCTAGTCAAGGCTATGGTTTTTCCAGTGGTCATATATGGATATGAGAGTTGGATTGTAAAGAAAGCTGAGTGCCAAAGAATTTATGCTTTTGAACTGTGGTGTTGGAGAAGACTCTTGAGAGTCCCTTGGACTGCAAGGAGATCGAACCAGTCCATCCTAAAGATCAGTTCTGGGTGCTCATTGGAAAGACTGATGTTGATGCTAAAACTCCAGTACTTTGGCCACCTGATGCAAAGAGCTGACTCAATGGAAAAAACCCTGATGCTGGGAAAGATTGAGGGCAGGAGGAGAAGGGGACGACAGAAGATGAGATGGTTGGATGGCATCATCGACTCAATGGGCATGGGTTTGGGAAGACTCCGGGAGTTGGTGATGGACAGGGAGGCCTGGCGTGCTGTGGTTCATGGGGTCGCAGAGTCGGACATGACTGAACTGAGCGACTGAACTGAACTGATGTTATGCTGTAAATGACCTACCCTGATCTGCCCCATCTTTTGACGCAATTTTCAGTTATTCTCAATAGCTTTTGTTTTGCATCTTCTTCAAGATCTTCCATACTTGAAGGTCACCAAGTATTTTCCTGTCTTTTCATGCTGACCTCAAACACCACTTTTATCACTTACTACATTCATGCTTCTAACTCTTTAATGTTTGATCTACTTGTGATAATCCTTTCCCTGTACCAACACTGTAATTTTAATCATGATACATGTTGATGCTTTTGATATGATAGGGGAAAATACCCTCTTTTATTTCCAATTTGCCTTGGTTATTCTTTACTCTTCTATATGAATTCTAGAAGTTGACGAAGAATCAGTTATACTGAATTAGTAAATGAACTGGGAGTATAGGCTGCAGAAGGGACATCTGTATTACACTGAGGGCTGCAGAAGGGACATCTGTATTACACTGAGACTTTGTATCCACTTCCACTTTTTAGAATTCCATCTGTAAAGCATATACTGCTACTGCTAAGTCACTTCAGTCGTGTCCGACTCTGTGCCATCCCATAGACGGCAGCCCACCAGGCTCCCCCGTCCCTTTCCTTCTCCAGTGCATGAAAGTGAGAAGTGAAAGTGAAGTCACTCAGTCGTGTCCGACTCTCAGCGACCCCATGGACTGCGGCCCACCAGGCTCCTCCGTCCATGGGATTTTCCAGGCAAGAGTACTGAAGTGGGGTGCCATTGCCTTCTCCATTGTAAAGCATATAGTTTCTCCTTAAAGTTCTTAAATGTTGTTAGATTTAGTCTCAAATAGAATGTTTTATTTCCATTTTAAAAATGATTATTGGTAGTATGTGATTTTGTGTTTAAGCAAACTTATCAGTACTAGTAAGTGGATTCACTTAGCTCTTTCAGGCCTCTTTTCTCATCTCTTATTTCCAGGAGCTCCAAGAGAATGTTAAATAGAAGTTGAGAGCATCCTTGTCCTATTTCCTTCTTATGGGAATTGCTTTTACCACTTCTCTAATGTGGATCATTTTTGTTGAATATTTCTGGAACTTTATTAAAGTAGTACCTTTAGTCTTCACTAAGTTTTTTTTTTTTTTTTTTCATAAGTACTGAATTTATAAAATTACTTTGAGACTGACCTACAAATCTCCCTTTTGTGTTCAACCTTAGTTTCGATAGCAAAGTTCTGCTATCCTTGTAAAATAAACTGTTTAACTTCACTTTTTCCTACACTCTCACTTTAAGAGGGGCATTATCTGTTCCTTAAAAGTTCAGCATAACTTGTGGACTCTCAGCCCTTTGTGAAGAGGGAAGGGTATAGACTTTGATCACTGTTTCAATATTTATTGTATGACTATTGGTCTGCTCTGTTTCTCTCTCCTTCTTGAACCAATTTTGACCATTTCTCTTTTCCTTCAGAAAAACTATGTATTTTTTAAATATAATGGTGTGAAGTGAGGTGAAGTGAAAGTCACTCAGTCATGTCTGACTCTTTGCAACCTCATGGACTATACAGTCCATGGAATTCTCCAGGCCAGAATACTGGAGTGGGTAGCCTTTCCCTTCTTCAGGGGATCTTCCCAATCCAGGGATCAAACCCAGGTCTCCCACATTGCAGGCAGATTCTTCACTAGCTGAGTCACCAGGGAAGCCCAAGAATACTGGAGTGGGTAGCCTATCCCTTCTCCAATGGATCTTCCTGACCCAGGAATCAAACCAGGGTCTCCTGCACTGCAGGTGGATTCTGTGAAACACTCACTCAGTTATTTCCCCACTCATTCTTCAAAACCTTGTTTAAAAACTACTTCCTACATAAATAGTGCTTTCACTTTTGTCTCATAGAAACAAGAATGCACACTTATTGAGTATTCACCTGCCAGGCACTGTATTGGACCCATAGTAATTATGTCATATGATCCTCACAGAATTCCTGCACTGATGAGGAAACCCAAGGAAGCAAAACACAGCAGCAGGGAGGGGGGCGGGGGAGGGCGGCTGTGTCCTTGCCCTTCACCACACCTCCTACCAGAGGTGTGCCCAGGCTAACCTGCACCTGAGATTGTCAAATGCTTGTGGCCATCCACTCACTGAGTTGTGCAATCACTTTAGTGAGTTACTGTCAGCATTTTCTTTTTAAATAAGAGAGAGCAGGATAGAAAACGGAACAGATCACATGAAGACAGTCTCTACACACTTGATGAAGTAGATATACCTGTGTGTAGACACTGGATGGCAGAATGCATTTCTTGCTAGCAACAAGAGTCAAAACCTTGACAGCCAAAAAATGTGCCTTGAAAACACTAGGAATCTTGAACTCAGTAGGTATGTGAAGTTGAACTTAATAATGACCAAGAGGCAAGTGATGTATTTTAGTGCTTTCCAAATTATTGGAGCAAGATACTCTATGAGAGCTAACATTTGTTGAATTTTTATTACATAATAGAAATTATTCTAAGTACTTTATATCAAGATTCAATGAATCCTTAAAACAACCCATTTTATAGAAGAGGAAAATGAAGTTCAGTAAAGTTTACTATCTTGTTTGAAGAGAAAGGTTATTTACACAGCTTTAAAGGAGCTCTTCCAAGACATTTATCAATTAAAAAGTAAAAACTAGCAACTTTGTGGTGGAGAAACCTAGCAGACACCTCCTCAACCAAATGATCACCAGTAATTTAACACGTGCTAACATCAGGCACCTT
Source organism: Neotragus moschatus (assembly GCA_006410615.1). Lineage (NCBI taxonomy): Eukaryota > Metazoa > Chordata > Mammalia > Artiodactyla > Bovidae > Neotragus > Neotragus moschatus. The sequence continues at coordinate 3,537,487 of SJYA01002114.1, read as the reverse complement.
GGATACAATGTACGGAGAATGCACCATCAGTGAGATTCTGGTCAAAAATGCACAACTTCAAATTAATTATGGAAAACATCATACCTAAATTAAGAAACAGTCCATAAAATCACTGAGCAGTACTCTGAAAAAGTGTGAAGGTGGTAAAGACGAAAAACTTGTTTTAAATTGGAGAAGATATGACAACTAAATGCAGGATGGGATCCTGGTAAAAGGACTCTGGCAGGGAACCTGGTAAGATTCAAATGACACCTGTAGTTTGGTTGATAATGTTGTACCACCATCAGTCTGATAACTATAGAAACGGTTATGTAAGATGCTAACATTAGGGGAAGCTGAGTGAAGAACAGCAGGAACTCTGCACTATTTTTGCAACTTTTCTGTAATTCTAAAAAAAAATTTTTTAATGAAGTTTTAAAAAGTCCTAATTGTTGAAAAGGAAGGGAGGAGGAAGAGGGAGAAGGGAGAAACGGCAAAGGAAGTAAGGTAACCTGCCCAAGGTCACCCAGCTGTGACTGGGGAGAGGCTGGTTTGAGCTCCAGCCGGTAGACCCAGGCGTCCTTCCCTGCGTGAGACACAGGAGGTGAAAGAAAACTCTAACCCACTTGAAGGCCACCTGAAGGAGAGCGGGAATGTTCTCTTGAAATCCCAATTTAATTTTCCATTAAAAAAACCTCTTATACAATTCTATAAAGCAGTTATCCTTCAATTTAAAAATAAATTTAAATATATATATGTGTGTGCAAAAAAAAACCCTATTATCTGTGGTTTAACTTGGAGGACCCTTTTAGTGAATATTTCCATGTTTTTAAAAAATAATAATAAATATGAAGTAAAAAAGTCAAAATTGCTATAATTTAAAGGCTGTAAACAACTTGAAGGTAGGGACCTCATTGACAGACTACCTAAAAATGCAGGTATTTAAAGAAATATCAGATCCATGTTCCTTGATGTAGTAGAATCAGAAAATGGTTTGCAAAATGCCAGAGCACTTACATAATATACAATAGAGGGTAAAATTTAAGTTCAAAACAGGAAACACTGGATAGATTCTTGTATAAAGATACTTATAGTAAAGCAATTACAAACAAACGACAGTGTAACAGGTAACTAACTAAATTAGTTATAGGATTTACAGAATCTATATAGTTATTACACCTCCTGTAAGAAGGCTTAGTGACATGAAGATACTACTCTGCCACACAAACAAAAAGCAATAAACACACCAGAATTCAATGGCATGGCAAATTTTAGGTGACTGTTATGTTCTCCATATTTATTTTTACATGCCACATTTTCTACAGTGAACATTTTTATTAGTTAAAAACTTCTCTAAAGATTCTTTACAAAGCATAAATTAGAATTGATTTGACATGAATACAAAATCTGAATGTGCACACAAATGCCTATTGTGTATGTCACTAAAAGAGTGGAGAAAACCGTTTTAAAAGCATCACCTATCGCAATAAAATACAATGTTAAATTATCATAACAGAACATTAAAACAGGGTAGTAATCTGTATTTTTACTTCCTCTGAGCCATAGGGGCATATTTAGAAATACATCAGAAAAATAAAGAATACTTCAAAATCATATACTCGCTTGCAAAATAAGCTCAACACTTGAGTTTATAGAAATTAAATGTCTCCTGAAATATAAATAAGCTCAAATTCCTTACTATATGCATTATCCTGAACTACGGGAGGTTACAAGCGGGAGGGGGACATAGACTCCCAAGCCCTATAAACCAGGCCACTGCATTTCTGTCTCACTGCTGTATAGACAATGAACAGCCGTCTACACAGACGCAGGCTCTGGTCATGGGAGGCGGAGACACCATCCCACGGTGGGTGAATAGCCACCAGAGGGTGTGAGGGCTGTGGTGACTGGCAAGGGCATTGGTATTAGCAGGTAAACAGTAAACTCCCTACATCAGTAGCACGTGTTTCCTGTCTGCATACCCTCTGACGACCACTGCTGGCAGTCCGAGCCCCCAGCCAGGGACAGACCTGCCGCACAGCACAGGTCAGAGACGCACAGGCCGAGACCCGGAACCCAGGGGCTGCGTCCTGGCTCTTCTCCCTGGTGTCCTAGCGGCCTTGGGCAAGTGACCACCTCTCTGTTCTTCAGTTTCCTTATGAGAAAACTGTAAAATGGAGATAATACATGGGCTCCATCTACTGTGTTATAAGAACTGATGCGTGTTAAGCATTTGACAGCGGATGGCATGGTCAAGTGCTCAAAAATGACATGCAGGCGTATGTAAAGTGACAACATGCTAGCTCAGTAAGTCACACAGTGACTTCCAAAATGAGGCAAACAGAAAATGGGCAAATTCTGGTATACAGATTACATTTAAAATATTATTACTGAATATTTCATTGTTTAAAACTCTCGACACTGGGAAAGTCAAACTTATTTTTGAACAAAATGGAAGTAAACATTAAATAATTAAAGCACTTTCAAAACAGCTTTCTATACTGTTTTAATTCGTCTCTTACTCTTTTAGATGTTAAATATTCATTTTTAAATTTTAACTTATTGTCATATTCTACACAGCTATATGGTTCTTGTTTAATGGAAACAAATGTTTTTAAAAGAAAATCACTTTAATAAAGACATACTTGTGCACCACACATGCAAACAGATAACAGAAAGCAGTAACTCTCCCCTCCATCATATTTTTCAACATCTCTTCAATCAACCACAGGGACGATGACAGGGTGTCAGTGCATCCACACCAGCAGGAGCTCAGAGCACAGAGCAATCTGCTTACCATGCCAGACAGCCGCGTGTCCGTCCCACAGGGTTGCCACCGTCTTCCTCGCACCATCCCACAGATTATGGGAGTAGGCTTCTTTTAGCACATTCTTCCTCTTATAAATGTGTAAGAAAATGATAGTAAGGTAGAGCAGAAAGATGGTGAAGTAAGGGAGTATTAAAAGGAGGAGTGGTGTGAAAACCCACAAGAGGTAGTTTGCAAAATTCCAGTAGTCCTCCAAGTGCTCCACACCAAGCCACGCTTCAAGGACATGGATGAGACAAGTCATGGAGGGCATGGAGTCCTGTCCCACACCACAACTTTGGTTCTTGTTGGTCATTTTTCTTTAGGTGGAAACAGCAAATGCAGTCTCTTTCTTCATCGTCATGGCAGGTCTTCAACTTAGCCACTAGAAGGGAGAAATAATCCAGCGTGATTCTCTTCGCAGCTGAGAGGTTAAATGTTTTGGTCTATGTAAAAATATGGTGCAGAGTCATTTCTTAATACCAAAAATGAGTCAGTTGTTAACTCTTAACTTCGTTGAAGATTTACATGTGAAAATGGGTATCCTCTGTCCACTTGTGAAGGGTGCTGGGCTTAGCTTCTGAAAATAATTCACAAGCTACAGTTACGAGAGGAAAACAAAGTCGATGACTAAAACTGCAGCTTGATCTGAATAATTTGACTATATCTTAAGTGAATCATACTGAGCATTTGTATCTTAAACTGACTTATGTTGAGATAACTATTCTTCACAGAAGAAAACATCAATATCTGATTCAATAAAAGTAACCCAATTCTTTAGGAAATGATGACATATGTTTTGGGGTATTATCTTTTATAAGCAGGTTTACAGAAAAGCTCTCTGTTCCTTTTATGTTATACAATAATAAAAATTTACCAACATAGTTTTTATCTTATATGTCACTAAAATTTCTCTTGTATCTTAAATGACTGAAGAAACAGAGCATACAATTATTTTATGTCACTCCCTAAAGTATTCACTTAATTTACCAGAAATTAGATAAATATCTTGTCCCAAGTCTCAATGTCTTTTATTCTGGAAAACACCATATACAAATGGAAGAAAAATATGATTTTTAAAAAGATAACCATTAATACCTAGAGATAGACTTTCCATAAAATAAACAGCAAGAGACATAAACACAACGTGTGACAAACATGTTTCCTGCCTTACACCAGCGCACCATGAGTAAATTACACTCACGCTACCAAAGCTTTTAGTGAGGACCTCTATGTACTGTTTTAGCTCTCTATTAAACGGTTCCTCTGTTCATGGGCTTTCCCAGGCAAGAATACTGGAGTGGGTTGCCATTTCCTCCTCCAGGGGATCTTCCTGAACCAGGGATCAACCCACATCCCCTGCACTGCAGGCAGACTCCTTACCACTGAGCCACCTAGGAAGCCCCTATAAACACCCACACCTAAGACGTTTTTTAATTCAGAGTTACAGAAAACTGTGCTTCTTTAGAGAAAAAGTATGAAGTTAGGATGTATAACAGGCAATGTCTCTTTTTAGTAATTGCTGGGTAAGCTGATGGTCAAACATGATATTCGACGACACAACTGTATTAGCCCCCACGATTACAATGTCCTACATAAGATATCCTTCTTCCATTCCTATGTTACCTGCTTCTGATTCTATCGTTAGAGATATTTTATCATTATTCCATACCATATAACCTTAATGAAAATCATCTCAAATCCTTTGTGGATGAGGTGGGAAAGGAAAAAAATGAAAGAAAGAGACTGAGGGAGAGGGAGACAGATGTATAAAAGAGCAATCACATGATGTCTTGAAGCCAAGATTATCTTGCTCATTAGAGTGTTGGCAGCACACAGAATCGACTTATTCTTCCAGGGATAGAGGATGTGTCCGATTTCCCGGTAACCCATAGCACTTATCTGTGAGAAATCTGGGCCTGTGGTGGTAACAGCAGGTAGACACAGCACACACTGAGCCTACAATCTGTGTTTTATTTACATCACATTTTAACCAACCCATCAAAAGAGTCAACCAGAAGGAAATGGCAACCCACTCCAGTATACTTGCCTGGAGAATTCCACAGACAGAGGAACGTAGCACGCTACAGTCAATGGGGTCACAGAGAGTTGGACACAACTGAGTGACTAAACATAAACACACAGAGTTGCGGGGAGCCACCCCTGTCCAAGGGGGCTTCCAGCCCAAGGCATAGCTCAGCGAGCTTCCTTATCTTAAGGGCCTGGGCTGGAGGCATGGCTCTGGGAGCTGCCTTATCTTAAGGGCCTGTGGGAACACAGGCATAGCTCTCTGTCCCGCCACCCCTGGTTAGTCCTTGAGGCCTGGGAAACAACTCTTGCCTGACCTGATTCCCTGAGTTTAGCAAACTGTTATCTTAGTCATTAACTACCCACTTCTTGGAATGTACACTTTAGGCTTATGGGAAAATCAAGAGACAGGTGCGTAATCTCCAAAGAATTTTTACTTTACTCCCTTCTCTTTCTTAAATGCTATGTACTCAATAAAGACTTTGTCAGTTGCATGAAAACCTGCCTCATGGTTAATTGCTTCTGAACCTCTCGACCCCATCTTTTCTTTCTTCTTTATTTCTCAGCCTCGTTGCCCTTCTTCAGGACCGTTCGACTTTGCCGGCTGGCACTGGCACAGAGTTAAACCACTAAAACTTATCAGTGTTTGAGCATCCAGAGTGAAACAACACAGCTAAACTTACGACTTTTTAAAATAAGAGCTTTCCTCACTAGGGTGGCTATCATCAAAAATAAAGGAGGAAAATAACAAGTGATATTGATGACATAGCAAAACGAGATCCTTTGTACATTGCCAGTGGGAATATAAAATTGTGCAGTCACTGTGGAAATCAGTTTGGCAGTCCTCAAAAAGTTAAACATAGAGTTACCACTGGACCCAGTAATTCTTATCCTAGGTATGCTGCTAAGTCGCTTCAGTCGTGTCCGACTCTGTGTGACCCCACAGACAGCAGCCCACCAAGTTCCCCTGCCCCTGAGATTCTCCAGGCAAGAACACTGGAGTGGGTTGCCATTTCCTTCTCCAATGCATGAAAGTGAAAAGTGAAAGTGAAGTCACTCAGTTGTGTCCGACTCTTAGCGATCCCAGGAACTGCAGCCTACCAGGCTCCTCCGCCCATGGGATTTTCCAGGCAAGAGTACTGGAGTGGGTTGCCTTACACCCAAGAGAACTGAAAACATATTCACAGAAAAATCTGCATACAGTTGTTGACAGCAACATTTAGTCATTATAGCCAAAAAAATGGAAACAACTCAAATGTCCATCAGTTGATGGATAAAAATATACTATAGCCAGAAAACAGATTACTCAGGCACAAAAAGAAATGAAGTACTAGTTCATACCATAATATAAATGAACCCTGAAAACATTATACTAGTAAAAAAAAAAAAGTCAGATACTGAAGGCCACATCTTACATGATTTCATTTCTATGAAACACCCAGAACAGGTTAATCCACCCAGACACAAAGGTTAGTGGCTGCCAGGGGCTGGCAGGGCAATGACAAGCGACTGCCAATGGAAACAGAGGTGTCTTTGAGGGACAATAAAAATGTCCTGGAACTGGATGGTAGTGATCGCTGTACGATATTGTGCATATACTAAAAACCACCGAGTGGCACATTTTTAAAATGGTGAATATTATGGTGAATTATATCTCAACAGAGAGAGCTTTCGAATATTGTTAACACATTAAAATTTATGATAGCCTCTCTAATATATTAAAAGCTTTTCCCAGGCCTGAAAACCAATCATTTTGGTGAGCTGACAATAGAACTGTCCCAGTAATCTAGTCTCATTTCCAATTTTTAATAGGATTCTAAAATCTCGTGATTTTAAAACCTTTAGTACCTCCCTCCACCCAAATTGGTAACAGAACTCTATCTCTTACCCCGGCCACATTCTGACCTATTACACACGCTTCACACACACAGTAGAGGGGAGAGGGACAGCGCACAGGTTGACTCCCAGGGACAGAGGCTGCGAGGACCCATCACAAGATCCAGCCACCCGGTAACAGCACCCCCATACCACATACAAGCACCTCCTCCACAAACGGTCAACCCTTCAATTTAAAACATTCCAGAACAGAAAATTCAAAAGGTGCCCGTTCCACCCTCAAAGGTCTGTGTCTGTGCTCAGTCATGTCCAACTCTTTGTGACCCCATGAACTGCAGCCCACCAGGCTCTTCTGTTCATGGGATTCTCCAGGCAAGAATACTGGAGTGGGTTGCCATTTCCTACTCCAAGGACTATTCCTGACCCAGGGATCAAACTGAACCTGTGTCTCCTATATCTCCTGCATTAGCATGCAGATTCTTTGCCATTGTGTCACCTGTTTGAGCAAAGACCTGAGGACGTGAGGAATCAAACCACGTGCGCCTTTGGAAGAGAATTCCTGGCTGAAAGAATGGTAAGCACAAGCCATGTGCACTTTGGGGTGGAGTGAGGAGCAGAAAAGCAGGCAGGCAGAGGAAGAGGGGTGGGGTGGGTAGTTGGAAACAGAGACTACTGTAGAATTTTGTGGGCTAGCTTTTACCTAAGTGAGAGGGAAAAGGTGTCAGAAGGATGAGTTCCCAACTTCAGTTCTCAATGACGGCTGTGTCGAGAATACACTGCACAGAGGGCAACAGGAAGTTACTGCGGTCACCAAGATGAGTCATGAAGGTGGCAGGACAAGTGTGCAGAGGGAAGGCCATTGGTAAACTTCTGGATGTATTTTGAGGATAAAGCCAACAGGATGCACTGGTGAATGAATGTAGAACATGAATAAGAGAAGAAGTCTGGATGGCCACGTGTTTTCAGGCAACATGGGTGGACATACGGCAGGGTTTGCCCCTTATTGTGGAACCCAAGACAAGTTACATAATAGCTCTTTGCCTCAGTTTCTCCATCTACAAATGAGGATAACAGTATCAACTGAATAAGACTGCCTTGAGGTCCAAGATGGTAGAGTACAAGAATGTGCACTCATCTTCTCACTCTTCAGTGCAAAGAAACAGAGGAAAAGAATAGAATGGGAAAGACTAGAGACTGCTTTAAGAAAATTAGAGATACCAAGGGAACATTTCATGCAAAGATGGGCTCGATAAAGGACAGAAATGGTATGGACCTAACAGAAGAAGAAGATATTAAGAAGAGATGGCAAGAATACACAGAACTATACAAAAAAGATCTTAATGACCCAGATAACCATGATGGTGTGATCACACTCAGGTAGAGCCAGATATCCTGGAACACAAAGTCAACTGGGCCTTAGGAAGCCCCACTATGAACAAAGCTAGTGGAGGTGATGGAATCCCAGCTAAGCTATTTCAAATCCTAGAGGATGATACTGTGAAAGTACTGCACTCAATATGCCAGCAAATTTAGGAAACTTAGCAGCGGCCACATGACTGGAAAAGATCAGTTTTCATTCCAATCCCAAAGAAAAGCAATGCCAAAGAATGTTCAAACTATCGCACAATAGCAGTCATCTCACATGCTAGCAAAATAATGCTCAAAATTCTCCACACTAGGTTTCAACAGTATGTGAATAGAGAACTTCCAGATGTTCAAGCTAGATTTTGAAAAGGCAGAGGAAACAGATAAGTTGCTGACATCCACTGGACCAAGAGAATGCCAGAAAAACATCTACTTCTGCTTTATTTTGACTATGCCAAAGCCTTTGACTGTGTGGATCACAACAAACTGGAAAATTCTTCAAGAGAGGGGAATACCAGACCACCTTACCTGCCTCCAGAGAAATCTGTATGCAAATCAAGAAGCAACAGTTAGAACTCAACATGGAACAACGGACTGGTTCCAAATCAGGAAAGGAGTAGTCAACGCTATATATTGTCACCCTACTTATTTAACTTATATGCAGAGTACATCATGCAAAATGCAGGGCTGGATGAATCACAAGCTGGAATCAAAATTTCCAGGAGAAATATCAATAACCTCAGATATGCAGATGACACCACCCTTATGGCAGAAAGCGAAGAGGAAGCCTCCTGATGAAAGTGAAAGACGAGAGTGGAAAAGCTGGCTTAAAACTCAATATTCATGGGAGTCGGTCCTATCACTTAATGCCAAATAGATGGGGAAACAATGGAAACAGGGAACAGACTTTATTTTCTTGGGCTCCAAAATCACTGCATGGTGACTACAACAATGAAATTAAGACTCTTGCTCCTTAGAAGAAAAGCTATTACAAACCTAGAGAGCAGAGACATTACTTTGTGACAAAGGTCCTTCTAGTCAAATCTATGGTTTATCCAGTAGCCATGTATTGATATGAGAGTTGGACCATAAAGAAAGCTGACCGTTGAAGAATTGATTCTTTTGAATTGTAATGTTGGAGAAGACTCTTGAGAGTCCCTTGGACTGCAAGGAGATCCAACCAGTCAATCCTAAAGGATATCAGTCCTGAATATTAATTGGAAGGACTGATGCTGAAACTGATGCTCCAATACTTTGGCTACCTGATGAGAAGAACTGACTCATTGGAAAAGACCCTGATGCTGGGAAAGATTGAAGGCAGGAGGAGAAGGGGACAACAGAGGATGAGATGGTTGAATGGTATTACTGACTCAGTGGACATAAGTTTGAGCAAGCTCCAGGAGTTGGTGATGGACAGGGAAGCCTGGCATGCTACAGTCTGTGGGGTCCAAAGAGTCAGACACGACTGAGAGACTGAACTGAACTGAGTAAGACTGTTGTGAACAAAGCTTAGANGGTTGAATGGTATTACTGACTCAGTGGACATAAGTTTGAGCAAGCTCCAGGAGTTGGTGATGGACAGGGAAGCCTGGCATGCTACAGTCTGTGGGGTCCAAAGAGTCAGACACGACTGAGAGACTGAACTGAACTGAGTAAGACTGTTGTGAACAAAGCTTAGAAGAGTGCCTTCCACCAGAAAAGCATTAAACAAGCATGACTATCATCAGCTTGCTTGTAAAAAGAGGGAGCTGCTGGAAGAACAGGTTTAGGCATCCCAGGAAATCCTGGCCATCAGGAATTCAGGTTTGAACACGTCCAGGTTGTACTGGACATCCAAGTGAAAATGTTCAACAGGCAGCTGGACACAGCAGACTTTCACAGGAAGGTCAGAGCTAGGGTAATACATCTGGGAGTCAACGACATACAGACCAGTACTGGAAACTGGAAAACTAAAGAATATCCCTCTAGGGAGTGAACATAAAATAAAAAAGCTTCCATGACTGAGCCTTGGGGCCCTCAATATTTTAGAGGCTGGGAAGCCAAAGAGCAACTAACACCCTCCTTCCAGGAGTGGCATTGTGGACATCAGAGTAAGGAGGAGTCCTCAATGGTGCTGGGAGGTCTAGTAAGATGAGGAATGATAAGTGATCCTTGGATTTCACAACACAGAGGCACTGGCCAGCCCTTTAAGAACAGTTTTGATTCAGTGGGGGATAAAAGGTGAAGTAGGTTCAAGAAAGAATGGGAGGAAATGAACTGGAAATAGCAAATATTCAGTGGAATGCTGTTGCATAAAGGCACAGAAAAACAGGTTGGTGGGGAATGTGGGTCAAGTTTGCTGTTGTCTCATCGTGAACGAAACTACTGCAGTTTTTAATATCAATGATGATGTGTCAATGGGTGAATGAGAAACAGATGATCAAGAGAGAAGATAACTGCCGGGGCCCAGGCCAGAGGGGATAAATACGGCGTACAAGAAAGAGAATGGCACCAAGAAGACTTACATCACTGATTATGAACTCATGTATTCAGTAGTCATCGAGCAGGTATGTAGCTTGTGCTGGGCACTATTCTAAACACAGGCACGCATCAGTAAACAAAACAGATGGTCATATGAGAAAACATGCAAAAGTGCTTAGGATGATACGCCCAGGACATGTTAGTCACCTAAGCAATGCTGGCCACCTAAATACAGATAGAGGTGAATTTGTTCATCCAAATCTTTGACAAAAACATGGACCAAGATAGAGTCCTAAAACCTTTCACGAGAGAACTATCCAAGGAATTTAAATAACAAGTTTTTGAGTTGATAGAATACTCATAAGAAAATGAGAAAATAGCTTTAGAGCTCAATGAACACCACCTCTTAATTGTGCAGAAAAGTTTAAAACAGAAAGCCAAGTAGCCTTACCCAGTTACTAAATGAATTCAGTGAAAAACTGAGTCAAAATTAAAACCCAGTCCTACTTTCTACTTTGATTTTCATTATACTTTTTAAGTCTCACTCCCTCTCTGACAGAAAGGCTAAAAATATTAACACTGCAATTTCTCTTCCCTCTACTTCTGCCTGGCCCTTTGCCCCCTCCCATTTACCACAGGCTGTACATGACTCCCTAACACTTTATTTTCATCCAGTAAAAACTATCACTGTTTAAAAGATGGTTTGGAGGAGATTTATTTTAGTTACCAAGATTCCAGAGTATTTCCTAAGCCCCACTCCCCAAAAAAACTCTCCAATGACACACAGTTCTATGCATCTGGAATTCATGTAACTTGTGAGGAAAAGCTGCCAAACTGAAATATCAGCATGTCGATGTTGCTGATGAGGAACATTTACAGTAACTGACTCTGTAGATGTTAAAATGAGAGTATTTCAAAAACCTCTGTAAAACAGAGGGCTATTTTGTTTTCTATAAAACCTTCAGGAAATAAATCTGTTCTTCTTTTTTTTAATCATTAGCAGTATTTTCACCACCATGGATGGTAGCAGATTCAGTTCTTATTTTTAGTATAGGAGCCAAATTGCAGATATGTTGAAAATGCCAGTTAAAAGAAATATTCACTGAAACACTAATTAATTTTCCCTTTTTCTTTTTGTGTATTTCATAATGGTTTAACAGGGTTCTCACACTCAGTGAATAAGCATTCTACTTCAAGCCATCAATAAAGCAGAAGTTTGTTTGTCTAATATTTCATTTATGCTATCTGGCAAAATCAACCATCTTATCTTTTGGCTTTCAAGCTTCAGACTCTATAAGTTCTGATCCGAACTTCCTTTCAAGATGTTTTTTCTTTTTCAATCCTAGAATGAACCCTCGATTCCTAGTTACAATCTTCCACTCTGTTTGATAATTGCTGTTCTACCCTTATTAACCACCCTTATCCCCCAAATGATACACATCCATACTATTGTATCTATAATTCTGCAGCACTCTTATCTTCTTGAGTCACTAACATGAGTAAGAAAGCAGTAAGGAGGCATGGGCAAGAATTTGAGCAAACTCGGGGAGATAGTGGAGGACAGAAGTGCCTGGCATTCTGCAACCACGGGGTCACAAAGAGGCGGACTCAACTGAACCACAACAAATGATCCGGGAATAAACACTTCATTTGAATATTAAACTTCTACTTCCACCGACCAGTAAAAGCAGCCAGAACATGAGGGGCCATTCTAAATCTCTGGATTTTATTTCAGCTCTTACTTATTCTGGGCTTCCTTGGTGGCTCAGTGATAAAGAATCCGCTTACCAATGCAGGAGACCCAAGAGATGGGGGGTCGATACCTGGGTTGGGATGATCCCCTGGAGTAGGAAGGAATACCAAACCAACTTCAGGACCCACAGCACAAACCAAGTCCTAAGTGCTCCACAAACTTCAACTGTGAACGTGCTTCCTGGAGGAAGTTGTCTGGGCGATCTCAACCAATGCCAAGCACTGCTTTTTTCAAATCCAGCAGAGCTGATCCAGTTTTCCACATCCTGGTTTGGACACACGTATCTATTGATCAGCAGTCCTGTCTTACAGGCTGCAAAACTCGGAGACCGAGACAGTCCCAGGCGCCTCCAGAGTAGGTACCCACCCAGACTAACAGCACTGGTGAAAAGTCTGATGCTCATGGTTCTCTTCCATCCTTCCCAGCCGCCCTACGAAGCAGGTGCTACTCATCACCCTTATTTACAGATTCTTACAGCCAGGTTCGGGGGGTCAAGTGGCCCAGCCTCGGTCACGAAGGTGGTATGAAGGGCATCGACCAGGGAGTCGACCAGGACTCCCTCCGAGCCGGACGCAGCCCCCTCCCCAACACCACACAAGGGGGTGCCACTCGCATCCCCATCAGAGCGGCCCCGGAGGCAGGCAGGGAGCGGAGACACCTCTCCCCCCACCCAAGCGGAGGCCACGGCCGCCGAACTGCAGCGTTGGGGCGTAGCGGGGAGATGGAGGCCAAGGTGAACTGGCTCGTTGTCACCCAGGCAGGACCTCCCCTGCCGGCCACTCCGGGGCCTGAGCCGAACCCCGAGTCCAGGGGGAGCCTGGAGACTCCGCGGGGCCCCGATGAGACCAGACGCGCGGCCTTGGAGCCGCGGCCCGGGAGACTGGCCAGGGGCCGAGGAGCGCAGGGTTCGAGGAAGCCCAGACGGGGACGACGCACCTACAGCGAAAACAAAGGCGGCTCTGCTCGCCCTCACCCTGGAGCAGCGGCGAGAGCTCCTCAGCGGCTCACCCGGGGAAGCGGAGACACTCGAGCAGCCGTTCTCCCCGAGCGACGCGGGAGGGAAAAGCCAAGCGCCGGCTGCATCCCGGACAGTGTTGCGTGCTACACCGCTAGTCGTCCCGCCCCTTCCTGTACCGCCCTCCGGAACCACTTCCGGCGGCAGCTACTCGCTTGCCACCCGCCTGAGCCGCTCGGGCCTGTTTGTGCCCTGCAGCCAAGGGTTTTTCCTGCGTCCGTCCCTCGGCCCCCGGCAGCCGAACTGCGGCGGGGTGGCTGGCCCGCGCCGTTTGCAGCGTGGCCGTCTCTTCTGCGGCGCTGTGATGTACTGCGAGAAGTGGAGGCCTGTTGCGGAGATGTGTCTCTTCCTCGAAGACCTGCGGGAGGGCTCGCGCATCCTCTGCCTCTGCTCGCGGGCGTTTGTGGAGTAAGTCGGACACGGGCCGCTCGGTCCTCGACCTGTGGGGGCTTGCAGACCCGTGGTGATGGAGCCCTAGAACCGCGGCCAGCGCGTCCGACCCTCGGGTACCGTGATGCTTACGAAAAAGGGGAAGACGTCCTCGGGCTTCAGGGGGTGGTCGCCTGCGGCCCTAAAGTGAAGGAGGAAATCTGCTTTGTGCGCTGTTGAGGGGAAAACGTGGTGGCCGGTGGGTGTTGTTTTACACTCGCCACCTGAGAGGACGGTTACAAGCAAGGGGAGTGAAATGCGAATGAAATTAATCTGGGATGTGACATCACACGGTGAAGGTTTGAAGATGACTGACTTTTGGTTAACATCTTTTTTAAAAATGTTGGGCTTCCCTGGTGGCTCAAATGGTAAAGGATCCGCCTACAATGCAGGTAACCCGGGTTCGATCCCTGGATCTGGAAGATCCCCTGGAGAAGGAAATGGCAACCCGCTCCAGTATTCTTGCCTGGAGAATTCCATGGGCGGAGGAGTCTGGCGGGCTATAGTCTATGAGGTCGCAAAGAGTCAGACACGACTGAGCGACTAACACTTTCACTGGAAACTGAAGAAAGTGAAATATACTTTCTGGTATTACAGTCATGTGATGTTGTTTAGTGGTGATCTCTAAGATTTCATGCAAAGCATAACAAAGTCATTTCCCATGGGCATTTTTCCCCACAACACATTCTCAAGCCAGAATTTAAGAGCACTGTCCTTAGAATATCTGGTTTCACATCCCAGCTCTGAGGCAAATGAGCTGTGTGGGCAGTGGGCGAGTCAAAACACTCCGTGCTCCGCTTTCAGCCGTTTCAGAAAGGATTCCCTTTCCTTTTGACTGCTTTCATGAATGCATGGTCCCTTTACAGTAGAGAAATGGCTACTTCCACTTCAGAGATTTCCAAGAGTCATTTACGCAGCGTGTGTTTTGACCACCCACGTGTCTGGTGCTGTGAGAAAAAGCCGACTTAGAAACGGTAGTGATGGTAGTTGCATTCAAGGTATGATGATGAGCTGCTTGGCCAGGTCTCTTAGAGGGCAGTGTCTTCCTGGCGTCCCTCCACTGCAGGTCTGGTCTCCAGCCTTACAGTTCAGTTCAGCGGTTACAGTTCACTCGGTCTTTATCATGTCCCAACTCCAGCTGTATGTGTGTATGTGCTTACTCATTCAGTCGTGTCCCGTTGTGATCCTATGGACTGTAGCCCGCCAGGCTCCTCTGTCCATGGAATTCTCCAGGCAAGAATACTGGAGTGGGTTGCCATTCCCTTCTCCAGGGGATCTTCCTGACCCAGGGATCAACCCTGCCTCTCCTACATGGCAGACAGATTCTTTACCAGCTGGGTCACCAGGGAAGCCCACCAGGTCCAGATAACACATTCCAAATCACTCTGTTTTGTGAACTGAGTTACACTTAGCAAACTCAGACTGCTCTATAAAGATCCCTTAGCAGGTGTAATAGGAAATTCTTTGAATACTCAGGATCAGAAATGCACCTTCCCTGGTGATGAGTACTCTTAAATGATGTTTGAAAGTTGCCCTAAGTGGGAAAAAGAATTTCCATAGAAATGTCCGTGGGTCTTGGCAGGCACACCACTGATGCTCTTTTGTGGCTGCCCTCCCACCCACTGGGGCCCCAAGTTGTTGGGGGTCAGAGGGCATCTTGCCAATTGCATTTCATCCCCTCCCCATTCACTGTTTTTCTAAGTAACCATCTACATTATATTTCATGAAGTACCAAAAAATAAATAAACAGGGAATATGAAATACATCAAGTGTACATAAAAGTTGTATTAGCTCTTGCAGATGGCCTTGTCATGGCAGATACTAGAAAGATAATAATAAAATCCGCTCCCCCTTTATTTTAAGTGTTATGCTAGGTTTATTTTGGTTATGAAATTCTTTTCTTAGTAAAGAAAAAATATAAAAGGAGATATGTGAAGAAAAGTTTTATCTATTTAGTGTTTTTAAAACTCACTGAGACCAAATTGTTTAATCTTGATTTACGTTTCAGTTTAGTAAGAACTTCATTTTATGTTAGTCTCCCAAACAAGCTCAGACCATGACTGTCTTGTCTACTAGTCCTGTTTGCAGATGGAGTAGTGTCTGCACATGGGTTTGTAAATCTGTAAGATAAATCTTCTGACATTTATGCTGACTTCTTACTGCAAATTTATAGAATATTTCCACTTGTATATCACAAGGAGGATCAGATTCTTCCCCCAATATCCAGAGCTGCCACTTTACTTTAATAATTAGTAGTTATCATTATAGTGTGCCTTGTATAGGATTATACCAAGTGTTTTGCACGTACAGTCAATCCTTGTTAAAACCCTGTAGCTATGTGTTATCACCTCTGTGTTACAGATAAGAATAATGTGTTAGAGGGCTTTTCTGTTTTTTAACTTTTTTATTAATCTGTGCTGCCTTAACCTTGTTTTTTCTCTAGTTTAATTTTGTCAGTATTGACTCTTTAATTTGCTTCACAGAGATCGGAAATTGTACAATTTGGGACTAAAAAGCTACTACGTTAAAGATGATGACAGCAGTGCAGGTAATATGGTATGAAGCCGAATAACTGCTTTTTTACTAAAATTAGCCATAATACGGTATAGAGAAGATGCAGAAGCAAAGCAGGGAGGTTATTTGGTCATAGTTTAAGCACTTGCCTTATTTGGAAAAGCTTACTTGGCTGCTCATGCATGGTGTGCTTAAGTTTCATGTTCTCAGATCCCAGTGCCCTGGCTCTGGCTTGGGTTTTGGTTTGCTGGGTTAGGCTACCCAGGCATTGGAGTCACCTCACTCTCACGGCCTCCTTGTTTCAGTCCTTTAGCAGTTTTATAGGTAAATGGTTCCGGGTCAACTCCAAGTGAATGTCCACAGTCTGTCCTGAAGTAAGGGAGCTACCATCTGTATTAACTCTCCCACATAACAAATAGAATCTCGTCTACACTTTGAGCCTCACCCGAAAACCACGTGGGTCTCCGTCAGACTTCCCTGTCAGGACCCCATTTGTCCCTTCCACGTGGATCTTTATGTTCCTCCAGACACAGAGGGAAGACTGCAGCCCAAGGTGTAGGTAAAACCAGCACAGGTGGTGTGTCATGTGACCTGAGAAATTCCCCAGCTCTCGCGTTATGGAGCCATCACTGCATCATCACTTACCCACCCGGTAGAATGTTTGGTTGTGTTTCAGTGTGACACTATACAAGTAAGATTCCTCTAGACCCTAGGGTCCCACTGAACATGAGGGAATATGCATAGCCCGAGGGGCGCATATGGCATTTGTAGCTGATCCATCTTCCCTGTTTGCTCTCCTGAGCCTCCATAAGTTCATTACGTGGAGTCTCCTTTATTACCTAAATTGGTATCTTTCCCCCTTTGGCTTTAGTAGAATTTCTGCCCATAGGATCTCTTTTTTCAGGCTTCATCTGTGCAGTGTTAAGCTTCCCATTCTGTTGCCTAAGATTATTTAGCTGCAGCGCAGCTCAGCCGTAGTTGAGTATGCTTATATAGAGTGTTTTGTCTCACATTTTTTAAATAGAGCATTTGAGTGGCTTTTGTCCAATTAGTGCTGTGATCTACTTTTGGATAACCGTAATAGGATAAAGTAAAACTCGTTTTGTTGTAATAAAACAGGTTTTCTCTAATCAGGGAGCTTGAAAGGATCTTCCAGTTCAGTGGATTTCAGACTTTTTTAATAGTGAAGCCTTTCATTAAATGAACTTTCCCACAGAGTCCCAGGCTGTAAATGCCAGTTGTGATTGAAGTACCCGTGAAGGGCCTAAAGACCTGCCNTAAAGTAAAACTCGTTTTGTTGTAATAAAACAGGTTTTCTCTAATCAGGGAGCTTGAAAGGATCTTCCAGTTCAGTGGATTTCAGACTTTTTTAATAGTGAAGCCTTTCATTAAATGAACTTTCCCACAGAGTCCCAGGCTGTAAATGCCAGTTGTGATTGAAGTACCCGTGAAGGGCCTAAAGACCTGCCTCTCACTTCTCTTATTAGCAACTCCTAAAATAACTCCCCAAGTCATCATGTTAAACCCACTGCTCTAGGGCAGCAGTGCTGCAGGTGGGAATGTGGAAATGGGGCTGTTTTCCCCAGGGCCTCCCTGCTGTGTTCCTTCATACATCCTCAGTCCCAGCACAGCGCCGAGCAAGAGGAGGCACTCTGTACGGTGAGCTGAGTGGGCATCTGGGTGGACAACAGCAGGTGGAGCCAGACTAGAAGCTGTCTCCTGGCTCTAGGAGGCTGTTTCCTCACTAGTCCACATTCCCATCAATTCCTCTTTTCCTTCCTTTTATTTTTCTTCCCCTTAAAAATTGTCACATTTGCACACCTTTACTTTGGGCAAGTCATGTAGTACTTCTGGATCTCAAGTTCTTTTTCATTAAAATGAGGATGATAAACCTGCATTTAAATCTTCTCTGAAACTAAGCTAACATAACAACCACTGTGTGTAGGAGAGCAAGCCACGGAAGAGGAGGAAGGAGGCCACTCCCAGGGCCCTGCAGAGCCCCATGACAACAGATGCCCAGATCCAGATGAGAGTGAACTGGATTCCGAGGCTGAACTCATGAGGAGTATGGGATTGCCCCTTCAGTTTGGTAGGATGTCCGCACATAAGAATTTTGAGGTAAGTATTAGTTTACTTTAATTTTTTGTTTCTTAATTTTCCTCATAAAATATCACATGGAATTTTTTTATCCCAATGCTTTCTTGAATTAGGACACTTCCCAGGTGGCACTAGTGGTAAGGAATTAGCCTGCCAACGCAGGAGACATAAAAGACACTGATTTGATCCCTGGGTTGGGAAGATCCCCTGGCGGAGGGCATGGCAACCCACCCCAGTATTCTTGCCTGGAGAATCTCATGGACAGAGGAGCTTGGTGGGCTGCAGTACATACGATCGCAGAATTGGAAAGATGATGTTGTGAAAGTGCTGCACTCAATATGCCAACAAATTTGGAAAACTCAGCAGTGGCCACAGGACTGGAAAATAGTTTTCATTCCAATCCCAAAGAAAGGCAACGCCAAAGAATGCTCGAACTATCGCACAATTGCACTCATCTCACATGCTAGTAAAGTAATGCTCAAAATTCTCCAAGCCAGGCTTCAGCAATACGTGAACTGTGAACTTCCTGATGTTCAAACTGGTTTTAGAAAAGGCAGAGGAACCAGAGATCAAATTGCCAACATCCACTGGATCATGGAAAAAGCAAGAGAGTTCCAGAAAAACATCTACTTCTGCTTTATTGACATTCCAAAGCCTTTGACTATGTGGATCACAATAAACTGTGGAAAATTCTGAAAGAGATGGGAATACCAGACCACCTGACATGCCTCTTGAGAAATCTGTATGCAGGCCAGGAAGCAACAGTTAGAACTGGACATGGAACAACAGACTGGTTCCAGATAGGAAAAGGAGTATGTCAAGGCTGTATATTGTCACCCTGCTTATTTAACTTATATGCAGAGTGCATCATGCGAAATGCTGGACTGGAAGGAACACAAGCTGGAATCAAGATTGCCGGCAGAAATATCAATCACCTCAGATATGCAGATGACA
>SJYA01002114.1:3431700-3517459 GCA_006410615.1 Neotragus moschatus | reverse complement strand
TAGTCAAGGCTATGGTTTTTCCAGTAGTCATGTATGGATGTGAGAGTTGGACTGTGAGGAAGGCTGAGCGCCAAAGAATTGATGCTTTTGAGCTGTGGTGTTGGAGAAGACTCTTGAGAGTCCCTTGGACTGCAAGGAGATCCAACCAGTCCATTCTGAGGGAGATCAGCCCTGGGATTTCTTTGGAAGGAATGATGCTAAAGCTGAAGCTCCAGTACTTTGGCCACCTCATGCGTAGAATTGACTCATTGGAAAAGACTCTGATGCTGGGAGGGATTGGAGGCAGGAGGAGAAGGGGACGACCGAGGATGAGATGGCTGGATGGCATCACTGACTCGATGGATGTGAGTCTGAGTGAACTCCGGGAGTTGGTGATGGACAGGGAGCCCTGGCGTGCTGCGATTCATGGGGTCGCAAAGAGTCGGACACGACTGAACTGAACTGAAGTGACTTAGCACACATGCATACACCTGTTTTTAAATGTATATACGTATTTATAAGATAACTAGAACTTATGGTTCTGGTTGTGATACGTCTCGTGTGTGATGATTCCTCTTTTTAGAAATGTAGATAGTACCATTCACTTGTTTGTGTCACTAAAACCCAGGTTGGGAGGTTAAGGGTATTTTGTTTAATGTCAAGATAGATTTAGATTCTACGTACTGTTAGTTTCTGAAGTGCGGTTTATATTCAATTTATTTCTCTTTGTAGGAATCTATGAATACTAGAAAAAAAGTTAAAATAATGAAAAAGAAAAAGAAAAAACATCAAAAGAAGTACTTAGATGAGATTAAGAGAGAATTCTGGAGACAATGTGAAGAAAATGACATTTCGGCTTCGGACGATCCTTCTTCATCTGAGAATGAGAACACTAGAAATTACAAACTTCAAAGCCAAAAAAACATTGAGGCTGAAAGTTTTCCCGTTGAAAACACAGTAGGTCCAAAGCTGGAAATTACAGGGATGTGGGAAAAGTACTGGAATGAATACGGTGGAGGACTGCTGTGGCAAAGCTGGCAAGAGAAACATGCAGATCAGACCCCATGTCCAGAGCCGTGGAATGCTACAGACACAAAGGAGGAGTGGGAGCAGCACTACAGTCAGATGTATTGGTACTATCTGGAACAGTTTCAGTACTGGGAAGCTCAGGGCTGGACTTTTGATGCCTCACAAAGCCAAGATACAGACCCTGGTGGGTCTAAAATAGAAGTTGACAACAAGAAAGATGAAAATCACATGAAAGCAGATGAACTTTTTTCCCCATCTTTATCCGTTGGCAGCAAAAGCTCTAGTTCAAGTGATAAAGATCATAGTGACATTCTCAATGGAATTAGTAACTTAAGTCTGAATTCAGAGAAAGTAGAACAGAGACAACTAGATCCCTTCCTAAGTTGTGATGGACGACGTCAGTGTTTGAGTGAAGTTCCCAGCAGAGGAGAATGCCCTGCCTCTGGCCACAGTGAACCAAGTCATGGAGGAACCACGGAAAGCAGCTCATCTGGGAGCAGAAGCACAGACCAGCCAGCTCAGGGTAAGACTGGCCTAGATTTTTGGTGCTTGTCTTTTTGTCATTTCCATTATTAATTTAAGAGCTCTATTAGAGACCATTAGATGTATTTGCTTCTTAAGAAAGAGAAGTTGTTTTTAATTAAATGTGACTATGCCATCTTTAGAGTTACTTAGATTAGGATTTCATCAAAGTGTGATAGCTAACATCACAGAGGTAACTTTGTGGATTAATTTGTATAGATTTGGACAGCCATGAGGAAAAGTAGTTTGGCAGTTCACTTTCCGCACCCCCCCCCCGCACCCCCACTTTGCCTACCCCCTGGCTTGAAGGATCTTAGTTCCTCAACCAGGGATCAAACCCAGGCCAGAGCAGTGAAGGCATGAAAGCGCCAAATCTTAACCTGTGGACCACCATGGAATTTCCTAGAGTTGACATTCAAGTAGTTAGATCATGGGAACTTTTTGACTTTCATAGACGTAGCTGAGGGTTCCGTATGTGGATACACAGAATAAATAGATGTGGTCTGACATGCAGTTCTTTGCAGGAAAGGCCCTGGAAGATGTTGATTGCGTTTGGGAATGACAGAAGAGTTGTCAAACCAGGGACAGAAATCCACTGTGATATCTCCACCTCTTTAGATTCACAGGAGTCCTCAGAAGCAAACACAGTCAGAGACGGATGCCACCGCAGTGGGACTGATGGGGACGAGAGTGGAGACGATCCGCCTGAAGAAAAGCGAAGCAAACTCAAGAGGAGGCGAGTCACTCACCACCTTTCTCTCCGGCACACACCAGCACGCTTTAGGAACTCAGGACCTTACTGCAGGAGAGCACATCTCTACCTGTTCTTTCTAAACAGCACACGTTCTTGCTAACTCCTCAGCTTCTACTGGTCCTTAGAGGCAGAGACTATGTGTGTACTTCTATGTACTTATATTCTTGGGACCTTGTAGGTTCTACGTACACACAGTGAGCTTAACTTAATTTGCAAGAGTTATTTCTCATCATTTTCATTGTTACTGTCACCCATGTAGTAGAGGTCACGAGAAGATTTCCACAAAAGGTGGCGAGGGTGGCTCAGTGCTAAAGAAGCCACTGCAATGCAGGAGACATGGGTTCTATTCCTGGGTTGAGAAGATCCCTGGAGAAGGCAATGGCAACCCACTTGCTGGGAAATCCCATGGACAGAGGAGCCTGCTGGGCAAATAGTCCATGTGGTCAAACAGAGTGGGCCACTGAGTTACTTATCATCAGAACCTTCGTAACATTATTTTTTCTTCTGTAACTTTTTTGGTTGGGTTGATACCTTTCAGTATTTCCTTGTTTGCTTTAAGGAAAACCTCTAGAGATATCACCTAGGAGATTAGTTAAGGCTTCAGGTTAACTGGTGTTTTTCCAAAAGAAAATGGAGAAATCTATATTTGTTCAGGAATAGACATAATTACTTAAGATTTGAGTGCTTGTTACTGTGTCCCAAATACTACTAGGTAATTGATCTCATTTGGTAAATCCTGATTGAACTGCGCTTCTTCCTGTCTTTCTGCGTTTGTGAACTGTGATTGACTGCTGTGATGGGAAAGTTTACATGGGTTGACTTTTAATATTTGCTTGAACTAATGGGCTTTATAGTTAATGGCTTATCACTGTTTGCTTTGTTTGTTTAGTCATGAGCTGGACCTCGACGAAAACCCAGACTCAGACTTTGACGACGACGGTTCTCTTCTAGGATTCAAGCACGGCTCAGGGCAAAAGTAATGTTCCCTCAACGCTGTTTCTTCTAGAAATCTTAACCACTCAGCAGTCTTCAAGTTCTCTTGATATTCAGATAGGGAATGGTGGTTACGTATTTCATGGCATTTGAGGTGTTACAGTCAAAGCACTAACCTTTCTTATTCGTAAGAATTGTAGAGCTAACACTGTGCATTTGATATATTCACATTATTAACTCAATTCCACTTCATAGCAATCCAGTGTTTTGTCTACAGAATTGTAATCATCTCTTTGTACTCTAAGCCATATAATCATTTAAGGCTCGAGTTTATAGAAGTTAATAATATAAAAGGTTTTCCTGATCACTGCCACATTTTAAAATTCCTGGCAGAATTTATTTCTAGCCACATGTAATTTTATTGAGAAATCACTTAGGTAGCTCTTGCTGGTATATATTCACAGAGATTTATTCTGTTACCTGGAATTTAACTTAACTGCTTTTCTATTTGGAGCACACAATTTCAGTAACAGAGAAGGGTAAGATACACTTTTTATTAAGTTTATAATATGGGTGAAAGATACACTTGACATTTAAAGCCAAACTCTTCAGAGTTTAAGTGCTGAATTGTATGTTACACTATAGGTCCCTAATAGTCTGTAGGAGAGGCAGTTAGTGAGGCTTCAGAGAGTCAACGAAGGCTTCACAACAGACGTTTGTCTTCTAGAACTGGAAAAATTCATATGGTTAGATCAGCAGATGTTCTCTAGTTACTTTAGTAACGGGGGTTTACTTCTTAGGTGAGTTCATATTGGCTTAAGAATCTAGTGGCCACTTTCAAGATAATTTGAACATATCTAGAACAGGGTTAGAAGAGCTTTGGCATCACCTTACTGTGAGAAAAATTGTATTTTCCCCAGTGAACATTGCGATTATAGTTTCCTGCTGTTTCTTTGTTACATTTTACAATATAATTTCTCCTTTCTGTTTTAGGTAGGATGTGTTGATATTCCCACCATTGGTGTTTCACATTTCCTTGAGAATTAAACTATAAGCTAGACCTTAAAAAGTCCTCTGCAGTCCTCTGCATGTTTAACTTTATTTTGTAATTTCCATAATTTAAAAAAATGAAATAAAAATATTGACTGCTAATAGGACATAGTGAAAAATGTTAGCTTCTTCTCTTTTTGTATAAAGAAATCCATAGACCCTTATGTCTGAGTCCACTCCTTTTGGTTTGGTCACAGATACGGAGGAATTTCAAACTTCAGTCGCCGGCGGGTCAGGTATCTGCAGAAGAACATGAAGCGGAAGTCAAAGTCCTTGGACATGAGACAACAAATCAGTATGAAAAACAAGCACATCTTCTTCACAGAAGAGTCAGAGAAAACTAGTTTTAAGAAAAGCAGAACTTTGAGTAAGGTGTGTGTAACATTTGCTCTATATTTACAAACCTAGTCTGAGTTTATGATCCTGGCTGCTTAATTGTTGTTTGTGAATGAGAACCCTGCTTTTTCTGGTGATCAGGGCACCAAAAATTCTGTTCCATTTGTTTCTTCAAGGCTTTTATTGTGTGAACGAAATTTGCAGAATAGGTAATTTGTGGGTGGTCTGATGGGGATGTTTGAAGTCTGCAAAGTAGTAACATGTGGAACAGTAAATAGGTGATGGTGTCTGACATGTGCAGTGACATCCCGTCTGTTTCAGGCTAAGCACCATCCTGGAGGCCTGATTTCTGACAGCAGCTATTGTAAGCCTTAATTTTGAGGTCATCTAGAGGTGATCAATCTTAACTTTGCACTGACAGGTTCACCCTGCTGCCATGAGCCCTAAGGCTAATTTAGTGACTCACATTGTTAACTGGAGCACGCACATCCCCTCTCTCGGATTTTGCTGTACCAGCCTTCTGAGTACCTAGGAAATAAAAGTAATTAGAGTTGCTTTTGCTTCATTTCTTGAGTGATTCTTCTCTGTTATAGAAAAAGATCACCATCCACTGAGTAGTTTTGTGTCTGCCACCTCTGGGGCACCTCTGTAGAGAGATGAAACAAACTCTCAAGCTCCATGATGACTTTGTTTTACCCTTAGGGTACATTATCTTTCCTTAACTTGACCGTCCTTCCAAAACATGCTACAGATTTATCGCTGGTTTTATTTTTACTGCATTTCAGGTTGCTTGGTTTGTGGTGTTATTTTACTATGTGAATGGCCCTGGCTATATCTGGAACAAATTTCCTAGTTTGATCAGTCTAACAGGTCTTCCTACACTGTGTTGGATGTGGTAGTCCCATACATTCGTCCATAGCCGAAGAGCTGAAACATAACTGCCGTGTGTGGCTGAGGAAGTAAAATCAATGTGGCTGTTGTGCCCTTAGTATCCGATTGGTGCCCCCAAAGGAAGGTTCTGTGTCATGGTTTCCGCCCATTGCTGTCTGTCAGTTGTATTCTCATCTCCAGACTCTTAGGAAGATCAAGAATATCTATTATGAAGGATATTCATGTTAGAAAATTGCATGGAATTGTGTATCATCTGACCTTGAGCCTTGTTCGCATTTCAAAGAAGAAACCTGTTTCTTAGGAATCACTTTACTGACTCTGCTGCTTCATTAGAAGGCAGCTCACATTTTCTTTAGACGGATTGACACTAAATCTTTGTAGAGTTCATCTCTGATGCTGAGTACCATTTAACATAGATCAAATAGCCTGGGCCATTGCAGAAAATTCTGTATAGTTGGAAAAACTAAAATTTATGGCTCAACAATAGATGAGTGCATTTGTAATGGTAATGTACAGTACAGTTATATTGTTAGAAGACCTAATGGAAAGTTACTGAAACAGAGACCTTTATCCTCTTAATGTTGATTGCATGCAGGAACGTCATCATCTTGCGTTTAAGTGAGGTCATGGCATGTCCAGGTAACATTTAGGTTGGAATTACTTATTATTAACTTGTATGATGTAGTGTACATATCTGAGCTAATCCTGTGACACAACTTGTCAAGTCACAAATGGTAAAGCAAACAAAAACAAAGCAAACAAATGGTAAAGCAGGTAGACATGCTCTTTGTAACAAACAGAGAATTAATTCGTGCTTGTAACATCTTAACATTTCAGGTAGAAAAATTTCTGAAATGGGTTAAGGAACCAGTAGATGAAGAAGCATCGCCAGAGTTGGTTTCTCATAACAACGTGCAAGACACTTGCACAAGCAGTGGCTCAGAGGAACCAGAAGTGTCTGTTGAGAAGGGGGATGACCTAGTGGAAGGGAGTGAGGCAGAACCTGGACAGCATCCTGCTGTGTGTCCAGCCGGGGAAGTAGGAGCAGAGAAGCATAACGGGACCAGCCCAGAAGCCGCTGGGACAGATACAGAGGGCTGCATGCCCCAGGCTGCTTCGGACCCTCGCCAGGAAGAGGCTGAAGGTGAGAATGTGCTCCCACTGTCACGGGCGGAAGGTCATTGTTCTCAGCGTGTCTTTCCCTCATTATCATTTATGATCATCTACACCTCCAGACTCAGAGCCCCCTCGGCTGAACAAGCACAGTAAAATAAAAAGTTAACTCACATCGGGAGCTATTTGAGCACCTCCAGCGATGCCATTAGACTGTCGTCTGCTACCACGCTGCTCTGTAGGCTGCATGTTCTGGAGTGCAGCCCCAAACTCTAGTTATTTGATGTAACCACACTTTAGATAATTTCACCTATGACTTCCTCTTTCTGTAGTCAGCATCTGTATTGGTTCTGTTCTTTTGTTCTAGCTGAAACTCAGAAGAAGAAGAAGAAGAAAAAGAAGAACAAAAAGGGGCTGAATCTGCCCCCTGAGATTGCTGCCGTGCCTGAGCTCGTGAAGTACTGGGCTCAGAGGTACAGGCTCTTCTCCCGTTTCGATGATGGGATTAAATTAGACAGAGGTAATGTGGATGTGTAATTTTTAACTTTGTTTTGAAATAATTTCAGATTTATAGAAAAGTTACAAGAATTATAAGAAACTTTCATATCCCATCTCCTCAGATTGAGTTCTTTCTACCGTTTTGCTACATTTGCTTTGTCATTCTGTGTATGTGTGTTTTCTGGTCCAGATACTCCTACCCCTGAATACTTTGGTGTGTATTTTCTAAGAACAATGATCAATTTATGTAACAATGATAAGGTTAGAAGTTTAACATTGTTACCATATTAAAATCAACAAAGTAGTGCTCTCCTTTCATCAATTATCCTAATCATGTCCTTTGCAGCATTTTTTTCCTTCCAGTGTAGGATTGTATATTACATTTATTTTCATGTTTCTTTAGTTTCCTTTAATCTGAGACAGATCCTTAACCTTTTTGTCTTTCATGACTTTGACATTTTCTAAAGAACAGCTGCCAGTCATCTTCCACAGTGTCTCTCAATTTGGATGTATATATGTTTTTTAAACTCACACGCAGGTTTATTCTGTATTTTTAGCACCATTGATAGATGATTAAACAGAACATCTGATGTGCAGAAAGCTGTAAGTTAATCATTTAACACTGGAAAGTTTGAATGCTTTCTCCAGCTTTCCTACCATGACCTTAAACAGCTAGCTTACACTCGGTTGCACAGACACACTTATTTTCGTGTTGGGGCTACTTAAATAATGGTCTTTATTAACTGTCAAAATCAGGAGGTACTGATCTGTGGTGGCGTTTCCGGGGTTCCCTGAACCTCTTAAAATTGTTTGCAACATGTTGTATATCAAGGAGCATACATAGAGTTTGTTGGGGAAATAAGACNCAATGATAAGGTTAGAAGTTTAACATTGTTACCATATTAAAATCAACAAAGTAGTGCTCTCCTTTCATCAATTATCCTAATCATGTCCTTTGCAGCATTTTTTTCCTTCCAGTGTAGGATTGTATATTACATTTATTTTCATGTTTCTTTAGTTTCCTTTAATCTGAGACAGATCCTTAACCTTTTTGTCTTTCATGACTTTGACATTTTCTAAAGAACAGCTGCCAGTCATCTTCCACAGTGTCTCTCAATTTGGATGTATATATGTTTTTTAAACTCACACGCAGGTTTATTCTGTATTTTTAGCACCATTGATAGATGATTAAACAGAACATCTGATGTGCAGAAAGCTGTAAGTTAATCATTTAACACTGGAAAGTTTGAATGCTTTCTCCAGCTTTCCTACCATGACCTTAAACAGCTAGCTTACACTCGGTTGCACAGACACACTTATTTTCGTGTTGGGGCTACTTAAATAATGGTCTTTATTAACTGTCAAAATCAGGAGGTACTGATCTGTGGTGGCGTTTCCGGGGTTCCCTGAACCTCTTAAAATTGTTTGCAACATGTTGTATATCAAGGAGCATACATAGAGTTTGTTGGGGAAATAAGACAGATAAAAGCTGATAATTCTATAATAGGAATTTATGTGTTTATTCTAGCAGTGAGGAGCCATTTAAAGTTTTGGTTTAAAAAAGGAGGGGGAGGGAATAGGAGAATTGGTGCATCATTTTGTTCAGAGAAATATCATTCTGAAAAATGTAAATTCCTTCTGTTGGACAAGAAGGAGGAGGGCAATGTCCTTTTCCTGTGGAGTGGACATGGGACTTCATTACTGAAGATGAAGACAACCCTACAGTCGTGCTGTCACATCCTTGCTTTCTGCAGATTTTGTCAAGTGTCTGGTACAAATCTGGTTCATTACTTCTCCTCTAGGAATGAATTAATTGGGAGCCTCAGTGAAGTTTGCAGAGTTGATCAGCTAGAACAGCTACCTTTCTATTTTCCATAATAGGCAGTCAGTTATTACTACTTCAGACAGAAAAATCAGTATTGCTTTCAGTTATTGGAGGCATTTTGTAAAAGAATCAGGCAAGAATAGAGGTGGTTGTTTATTTGGAAATTGGGACTGGGGATAGTACTGCTCCATTTATAACAAAATTTGTAGACCTTTCTCTCAAACTGGATAATATATGATTTTTTGAAAAGAGAAACAGAGTTGTTTTTTAGGTATTTATTCAGTAGTATACATCAGTGTTTGCTGTGTCTGTGTCTGGCTTGGCTTCTTGACACTGAATGTCCTAACAGAAGCCTCTCCCTTTGCAGAGGGCTGGTTTTCAGTTACTCCTGAGAAGATCGCCGAGCATATCGCGGGCAGAGTCAGCCAGTCCTTGGAAAGTGGCACCGTTGTGGATGCCTTCTGTGGAGTTGGAGGAAATACCATTCAATTTGCCCTAACAGGGAAGAGAGGTAATTGGTCATCAGTGGTTTACTCATTAATTAATTTCAGTTTATTCATCAGACGCTTCATTTTCCTTCAACCCTGTCTTTACTGAGATATAATCATTGATAATTTAATGCCAAATATTTAACAATAATTGCCTATATTAAGACTACACTTTGTGTACTGTTTTAAGTGTTTAATATGTATCACTGTATTTAGTCAACAGTCTTGTGATATGTATCTTTTATACTTTCTGTGTTTAAAAGATAAACTGAGAAATAAAGCATGCAGTAATTTGCCTAAGATCACACAGACCCAGCTCAGCAGCAGCAAGATTATAACATGATATAAAAGTAAGATATTAAAATGGGAGAGACTGTTCTCTGGAAGAAGAGAAGCATAGATGGTACAGTGGAGGAGGTGGGGTCCAGCTTTGCCCTCACCCGCTCTATGATTTTGGACTTCCTTTAATCTTAATGGAAAGGAGACATTAAATTGAGAGAACCCTGTGATACCTTTCAGCTTTGACATCCTAAGACACTAAGAACCTTTTAAATATTAGACTGTCCTCATGGTTGTTTGACTTCAGAATCCCAGGAAAGAAAACCTGTTACTATATATCTGCCAGGAACTGTGTCAAGTAGGTAATACATGTGCTGTTTCCCGGGATGGGTTGGGGGAGGCTTTATGGGACTGAACAAGGTGGCCAGGGGCCGCCATTCCTGGACATTGCAGTTCCCCACTGTATCCTCCAGCACCTATCAGCACTTCATTCACTTGCCAGATTGAGTTGTTCACACTCTGTTAGGCCTGAAAACAAAAATGTCTTCCAGGAGAGCACAGATGAAAACAGGGCCATTAGCCAAATACAGTTGGTGTTAAAAGTCACTTTTTTCTGTTGAATTTTTGCTGTTGACAGTGTATCTCTGCATCTGTCTCTATGCTATCAATTCGGCAGATTAAGCAGCTAAAAAGGACCTTGTCCCTTTTATAAATATGAATGTTATTTAGAAGAATAGTGTTGTGGATGCATGATTTTGCAACATAGGGTTGGTGCCTGTATTCATTGTTCCAGTGATTTACTTAGTGCATTGTTTCCCTAAAGCATTACCAAACCTTGAAACCAACATTTTCTGTAATACAGCTGTTTCCTTGTCAACCATGGTGTATGCATCAGGATTGCACTCCGCCCTTGCAGACATAAAATATTGCCACTAACATCCTGTTGCACACACAGGTGCACATGAGTAATTTACTGTAAGACATGAGTGAGTCGGAATTAACTTACGTTTGTGTTGCTAATTATGAAATTGAAGTAAATTAAATGAGAGCCCGTGCAGTAAAAACATGACATCTGTTCCCTCTACCTAAAATGTCTCATTAAACATCATCAGCAGGTGTTTTTGCATCTCTTCTTCATAAGTTGGCTACATAGGTTTGTCAAAAAGTATTTTATTTGCCTTTCTGTAGACAAAAAATCTGTCTACTTTTGGACGTTGCCTCATCTTGAGGAAATTGGTCTTATCTAAAGTCTTAGCATTTCTAAACTGTCTGTGCAGCCATCACCTTCCTGTGTCTACTGTCCAGCTCTGACCGCAGACCAGGCTTGGGATGATGGGTAACCACCTCACTGCTTGCGTTGGCCCAGCGGCCTAAGTGAGACAGCTCTGCAGGCCACATCCTTGGTCTCATTTTCTTCATATAGCACAAGTGAATCTTCCTAGGTTAGGTGAAATTTTTACATTAAATTCTCTCGTTTATATGACCAAATCTCCCTTTAAAAACTCTTTTTAAAAGGGACTTAAACGCACAGAAAATAAAGACTGCTCAGAAGATGAGCTCGTCCATATAACTGACAATCAGTATCACTGAACTCCTCTTTCTTGTTCCTGTTTTTAGTGATTGCCATCGATATTGATCCCGTTAAGATCGATCTTGCTCGAAATAATGCAGAAATTTACGGTGTAGTGGACAAGATCGAGTTCATCTGTGGAGATTTCCTGCAGCTGGCTTCTAGTCTAAAGGCCGACATCGTGTTTCTCAGCCCACCTTGGGGAGGACCAGACTATGCCACTGCCGAGATTTTCGACATCAGCACCATGATGTCTCCTGACGGATATCCTTTGAAAGTCCTAGAGTTCACGCAAATGGTGGTTGTGGAGAGGAAACGTGTGTGTGTGTGTGTGTGAATTTAGTGAACAGGAGAGATGTTAGCTAATAGCACTTGAAAGATTCCAGTTTGTTTTGCATAAAAATTAACTGGTGATTGGTCTCCAAAAGTTACAGCAAATATGAGGTTATATTTCCATTGGTTACTCTCCAGTTGTCCCATTAGAAAATAAGAACTAAAGGGCATTAATTGTTTGGAATTACAGTCTGGAGATCAGGGGTTTCCTTAGGACCTGTCCCTGGACTCTGGGTGACTGTCCCCTGACNAAATTAACTGGTGATTGGTCTCCAAAAGTTACAGCAAATATGAGGTTATATTTCCATTGGTTACTCTCCAGTTGTCCCATTAGAAAATAAGAACTAAAGGGCATTAATTGTTTGGAATTACAGTCTGGAGATCAGGGGTTTCCTTAGGACCTGTCCCTGGACTCTGGGTGACTGTCCCCTGACTTCAGCTCACACTGACCTAAGTTGTCTGTGTCTCCAAGTTCTGCCTGTTATTCCTCCAGGTTACTGGAGCAAACCCCTTATTTCAGGAAGACTAGCGTGTGTTATTTTTCCTTTTATCTCAGTTCCCCAGAGGAGTCATTTATGGCTCTTAACAGGAATTGTTTTAAATCACTAATTAAAATTTAGAAAAAATAGAGTGGACAGAGTTACTTGTCTTTATTCTTTAGTAGAAAGAATGTGGTTATTGTGCTTTCCCGTTCATCCTGTTTTCACAAAAACTAGGAAATAGCAGAAAGAAAGAGTATGTGTTTCTAGCTCGGTTTCCTACCCTAGGATAATCCAATACATAGATTAAACTTCTAATCCCTGACCTGTTGGAGACAGTTCAGTCAGTTCAGTTACTCAGTTGTGTCTGACCCTTTGTGACCCCATGGACTGCAGCATGCCAGGCATCCCTGTCCATCACCAACCCCCAGAGTTTACACAGACTCGTCTCCATTGAGTCGGTGATGCCACCCACCCATCATCCTTTGTCGTCCCCTTTTCCTCCTGCCTTTAATCTGTCCCAGCATCAGGGTCTTTTCCAATGAGTCAGCTCTTCACATCAGGTGACCAAAGTATTAGAGTTTCAGCTTCATCATCAGTCCTTCCAATGAATATTCAGGACTGATTTCCTTTAGGATGGACTGATTGGATCTCCTTGCAGCCCAAGGGACTCTCAAGAGTCTTCTCCAACACCACAGTTCAAAAGCATCAATTCTTCGGTGCTCAGCTTTCTTTACAGTCCAACTCTCACATCGGTACATGACTACTGGAAAAACCAGAGCTTTGACAAGACAGACAGACCTTTATTCTCTTTTAGGTTCCATTAGAGGTACTGTTGAGAGTCCCTTGGACTGCAAGGAGATCCAACCAGTCCATTCTGAAGGAGATCAACGCTGGGATTTCTTTGGAAGGAATGATGGTAAAGCTGAAACTCCAGTACTTTGGCCACCTCATTCGAAGAGTTGACTCATTGGAAAAGACATTGACGCTGGGAGGGATTGAGGACAGGAGAAGAAGGGGACAACAGAGGATGAGATGACTGGATGGCATCCCTGACTCGATGGACGTGAGTCTGAGTAAACTCTGGGAGTTGGTGATGGACAGGGAGGCCTGGCATGCTGCAATTCATGGGGTCACAGAGTCGGACATGACTGAGCGACTGAACTGAACTGAACCAGGCTTCTCAGATGGCTCAGTGGTAAAGAATCTGCCTGTAATGCAGGAGACCCTGGTTCAATCCCTGGGTCTGGAAGAACCCCTGGAGAAGGGAATAGCAACCCACTCCAGTTTTCTTACCTAGAAAATTCCATGGATAGAGGAACCTGGAGGGCTACAGTCCATGGGGTCTCAGAGTTGGACATGACTGAGCAACTAACACACATAGAGCTTGTTCCATATCAGAATACATTTGGGTTATGATATAACAGTTGAGGAACGTATCTCTGATTGGAAATCAACTGCTGTTTTTGTTACTTTTCCTTAACTACTGTCTACCTTTGAAATTTTCAGACTTTCCCAGAAGATCACTAATAATATCGTTTTTTTTCTTCCAAGAAATGCTGATATCGACCAGGTAAGCCATTACTGAAGATCTTCTATGAACCTCTGGTGTGACTGTTACAGAGACTGGACAGAAAAAGATACAGGGTATTTCTTTACTTGAGAGCATATTTATGAGAAGTGCCTGGCTTTTTTTTTTTTCCTATTATTAGAAAACTAGAAGTGCTCAGCAGTTAAGTCTACCCATGCCCATTTCATCCTGTTCATCTCCTTGGCTCCCGCGAACATGACCATAAACAGAACACTCAGGGCTTTTCATTCCGTGTCCTGAAAGAATGAATGTGTTGTGTTCCAATCCTACACACCTGACATAGCCGAGATGTCTTTACTGAAGCCTGCCTTGGGAATAGGTGTTAGGTATTCCTGAAAATGACAGCCTCAGTGGAAATACACAGATAAATGAAACCTTAATGTGACCAGCAGTTTTTTTCTATGGTCTTGAAGTGCAGGGCACTTGACTAACATTCACATGTCCTTGTTGTGTTCATAGCACAAACATTTATTGTAAACATGTTGGTTTTTCCCCTAGAATAATAACTGCTTCACAGAGATCTGAGGATGTCTTGGTTTCATGCTTTCGTTGATGTGTTTTATAAGCACTTACCACTCCAATATTCTGGCCTGGAGGATTCCATGGACTATTTAGTCCATGGGGTTACAAAGAGTTGGACGAGAAACTTTCACTTTCATCACATATATGCTTTGTGTCCATGGGGTTACAAAGAGTTGGACGAGAAACTTTCACTTTCATCACATATATGCTTTGTGCCAAGCATGCTGTTGAGAATCTTTGGTCTTTCATCTTTAAGTTTTACTCCAGCATTGCTGGGTGCTGGTTTTTCCTTTCTCTCCTCTTTGGCACTCTGAGAGCTGACTCTCATTGAGCTTTGTTCATCATATTTTGCTCTGAAATTATCTCCATTATTTATTCAGCTATGTTCTCACCGTCTTTTTCCCTTTATCAGGACATCTATTACGTGAAAGTTAATGTCCCATAACTGTATTTTCTGGTGTTTTGTCTCCTTTTTCCTTCCGAGAGATTACTTCTGTCTATTCTTCATTCCTCACATGTATAAATTCTTTCTATCCCATCTAATGTCTTTTTTGAAGAATAAATGAAATAAGAGGTAAACCATTTTTCACAGTCCCTTCAGCCCAAAAATGTTCAGAAAACAAAAAACACTTCAGAGGCAACCCCTGGGATGAGAGAGAAAACTGGGAAAGTATATACCTCAGTAAGCGGAGTCATACGATATTTGTCCTTCTGTGTCTGGCTATTTTCACTTAGTATAATGTCCTTAGGGTTCATCCATGTTGTAGCATGTGTCAGAATCTTCCTTTATTTTTAAGGCTGAATGACATTATGTTGCATGCACACACGTTTTGTTCGTCCTGTCACCAGTCTGCGGACATTCAGGGTGGTTTCCACCTTTTGACTGCTGTGGATAATGCTGCTATGAACACGGGTGTGCACACGTCTGGTCAAGTCCTTGCTTTTGTCTTTCTTGGTTATGTATCCACAAATGGAACAGCTGGATCACATGGTGATGCTATTTTTAGGTTTTAGACTGTTCTCCACAGCAACAGAATGATTTTACATTCCCAACAGTAGTTCACAAGAGTTCTGACTTGCCCACAGTCTCAATAACATTTGTTATTTTGTTTGGTAATAACTATCCTAGTGGTATAGAGCGGTACCTCACTGTGCTTTTAACTTGTGCTTTCCTAAGTGATGCTGAGCATCTTTTCATGTGCGTGTCTTCTGGGTTACTGGGTACTAACCCTTTATTGGATACATGCTTTCCCAGTTTTCTCTGTCATCCCAGGGGTTGCCTCTGAAGTGTTTTTTGTTACTCTTGTTGCTCTGGCCACACAGCACAGCCTGGGGGATCTTCGTTCCCCAACCAGGGCCTGAACCTGAGCTCCCTGCAGTGAGGGTGTAGGGTCCTAGGGACTGGCTCACCAGGGAAGTCCCTCTTTACTCTCTCAGTAGTGCCTTCTAATGCACAAAATTTTTCATTTAGATGAAGTTCAGCTTAGCTAATTTTTTTGTTTGTTGCCTGTGCTTTTGATGTCATCTCCAAAAACGATTGCTAAATTCAGTGTCTTGAAGATTTTCTCCTGTTTTCTTCTTTGTACAGTTGTCACTGAGTAGCTTTTTTAAACTATTGATACTCAAGTCTCCTGGGGAAGATTCTCTCCAATTTATTTTCTGGAATGAGGCCCACACATGAATTTTTAAAACACTCCAAGTGATTGTCATGTGCCGCCAGAAGTGAGGTTCTCTGGGTTAAAAGAAGAGGAAACAAAATGAACAAGTCTGAGCTCTTCCTCTGAGTTTTAAGGGGATAATCTTAGATCTTGGTGCTTGTCATCCACTGGTGAGACTGTGTCTAAACATCAGGTCTCTCAGGTAGTGTGTGCTATGACAGGAGAGAGAAAAGGCACTCTCTCCTGGCTTTACGTATTTGTATATCAAAGTGAATATTAAAGCTAACATCTGCTACTCATGTGACTCAGTTCTAGATTCTAAGATAAGGCTGAGCCTATTCCATAATTCTGTTTTTCTCGCGTGTATATTACACATCAAGAACAGGAAAAAAAAATTTAAGAAAAAATAATTGTACATCATAACTAGTCTCACAGGAAGCTAAATGATCCTTCTATTAAACATTAGATGGGATATTTGGGTACTGGAATGACAATAGGAAATTCACTATCATGAAAGTTTGAGTGAGTACATTTTTTCTAGCTGAATGAACGCTTGCCCAAGGAGAAAGTAAACTTTTTTCTGGCATTTTGGTTTACTTCACACACCTGCCAGAATTACAGTTGGTAGCTAGCTCATTCACATATTCTACCTCTAGAGGGAGTAATGATACTAGAGAATAATAAAAGTGAAAAAAAGAACTTGAAATTTCAAGTGCATTATACCAGTATTGAATTTGGATCAAGTTACTGTGGGAAATCAGCTTCTCTTTTTAAAATGAAAGTCTATCCACATGTAGGATTTTTTCTCCCAGTTTTAATCTGTTTGATATATTTTAGTAACTTCCATTTTGAATTTTTTTTAATTGGAAGATGCTTGCTTGACATTGTCGTATTGGTTTCTGCCATCCAGCCACATGAATCTGCCACAGGTAGACCACATGTAGGATTTTTTAAATGAGAGAAGAGGTGGTACAGCAAGGTTTAGAAAGAGCAGAGTGGCACGCTTGACATGAAGTCGAGTTTATGAGAGTCCAGTTCTTAGTTGTATTTCCTGTCCAAACAGACTGGCATTTCTTTTGGTAAATGTAGTATATTTAGGTCCAATACCAAACACATACCCTGTAGTTGGGAACTGCTGAGGTTTATCTATTTACTTCTTTCCTTCCCTTCCCCTGCCTCCTTCCTCTTCCTCTTCCTCTCCCTCTCCTACCCCCACCCCTCTCAATTTATTAAACCTAAAAAAGGGGAAGAAACCAGATGACATTTTGTCAGTTAAACCTATGAGTGAAAAAAAAAGAGCTGTAAATTGATGGCGATAAGTTTGCTTGAAACAAAGTATTATTTATTGCCTTGAACTATATAGTTTTTAGTTACATAGTTAGTTATAATTTCAACTCCAGAATTCTAACCTTGAAAATATATGTACTTGTGAAAATATCTTTTAGAAGCACAAAAAGGCTAAGGTTAGAAATCATTTTTAAATAGAACACTTAAAATATCATACTAATTTTGTTTTAAATTTCTTTCTAAACACTAGACGGGTGTTTGCAATACTTGCTTTAGTTGTCCATCGTCTGAGTCTCCTGGCTGGAAGGAGAGATTCACGAATGCATCCGTTGGTTTGGGTGCACTCCACTGCCTAGAAGAAAAACCCTTAAGCCATTTGCTCAGTAGTTGTTGAATGAAATAGTCTGTCATAGACCTCAAAAACTCCCATGTAAGACATCTTCATTCCTTTTTCTACCCAAAACCCCCAAGTGCAGGAAACCCTACCTTCTCAGATTAATTTTATGTAATTATGTGTATGAATTAGAGGGTGCTCTTTTCAGGGAGATTGGTAATATTCCTCCTTTTTAGATTTAGGAAGCCAAACCTCATCTTAATGGCTTTCTGAGTTGATGAGCAAGTTACGGGTAGAACTGAGATGTTGCCGCTTGCTTCTGGGTGCTCTGCTCTTCCTGTTCCAGTAGATTTGTTGCTGCTGTTTCAGCTTCTCTTCACCCACCTTGTCTCTCCTCCTCTCCTTCCTCTTCTTCTCAATCCCCACCCCACACCCAGAGAAGACTTCTGCTTTGCCAGTCTCAACTTTCTTTATGTAAATCATTTAAAGGAATGGGAGAAATACTGTGCTTAAGTTATATCTTAATTCATAGATAAATTACTGTGAAGCAATTACATTTTAAATATACTAGTCGATATGCCTTTCATTGGTTAAAGACAAAATTCTTCATTTGCCCTTCCTTGTGAAAAATCAGACTGGCACAAAGATTGCTGTTGTTTAGTCGCTCAGTCATGTCCAGCTGTTTGTGACCCCATAGACTGCGATATGCCAGGCTTCCCTGTCCTTCACCATCTCCCACAATTTGCTCAAACTCAAGTCCATTGCGTCCACAGTGCCATCCAACTGTTTCATCCTCTGTTGTCCCCTTCTCCTCCTGCCTTCAGTCTTTCCCAGCATCAGAGTCTTTTCTAATGAATTGGCTCTTTGCAACAGGTGGCCAAAGTATTGAAGCTTCAGCTTTAGCATCAATCCTTCCAATGAATATTCAGGGTTGATTTCCTTTAAGATTGACTGGTTGGATCTCCTTGCAGTTCAAGGGACTCTCAAGAGTGTTCTCCAACACCATAGTTCAAAGGCATCAGTTCTTTGGCGCTCAGTCTTTTTTATTGTCCAGCTGGCACATCCATACATGACTACTGAAAAAAACATATGTTTGACAATGCACACTTTTGTCAGCAAAGTGATGTCTCTGCTTTTTAATACACTGCCTAGGCACAAAGATATCAGAATAGAAAACGAAACACTTCTTTGTTCCTAATAATTGCTGCTCTGAGATGACTTCACTATTTTTCACTTCTAGTTTTACTTTAATTATTTTATGCCTTTTTAGTTAATAGTGGGGTGTATACGTGCATCTTCTCATTGTAACAGATACTGTTTGGCTTCTGTTGTGATCTGTCCCTATTGATAAAAACACGGCCATCTCTTTACATCTCTGTGGAAGAGGTTGATATCGACATTGTTACTTTCCTAGTGGAACAATCTCTCTTTTTTCTTTCAGCGTGTAACGTGGAATGACCTTTGCTTCTTCCCTATTTCTGTATCTGTGACGTTTTTCTAAGGAGAAGTTGAAGTACTGTAGAATACATGCTCTTTGATGATACACAGTAAATCTTACTTCCTTCTGGAAGCTGGTGGAGCACGTGCAATACCACTGAGATTAGATGTCTCACCTCCAAACCAGTCCCTGGTACTCTGGGAGCCCCCTCTCCCCTACTCCCTGTCTCCAGGTCTCTGACTCCCAGGCTTCCACTGCATCCCCCTTTGCCTTCACCCCTCTGCCACCCTCAACAAACTGGTCTCTGGTGATGGTTAGAAGGGAGTGTATTTGCTAGTAATAGACTTGAGAGGTTAGACAAAAGATGCTGGACTAAAATGAAACTTTGTGTAAGGACTTAGGGTAGTAAAGCATTGCTCTTGTGAAGCATCTTTTGAGGTTGACTCTTTGGAGGTGGAGAGATGATGGTGCTTTTAGCTTCTCAATAACAGGGTCAGTCACCTTTTACGAGCAGACCTCAAAAAGAGCAGTATATTTAATCACAGTAAGTCGGAGGGAGGGACTTAAAAATACACACACGCAAGAGCAACAGGTGGAGGAGGTGATTCAAGCTGGGAGAACAGCACAGAGCCCACCCAGGAAGCAAGAGTCAGGTCGTAGAAGCTGGAGCTCCTGTGAGAGATGGACAGGTCTGTCTCGCTCTCTGATGTGTTCTATCTTAATAAATAAACCTGATATTCGGGAAGGATATGTTGGTTTTCTGTTTCTCTAAGTTCTGTAATTTCTGTCTTTGGCGATATTAGATTTTATACAATAACATAGCACTGTGGTCCTACCCATAATGTCAGAAGTGTCTGAAACAAGTATTTCTGCCAAACACTTCACTAATACCCACCTGGAAAGTGACAGTGAACATTTGAGATGTCTCATTATCTGAAAGTCTTAAATCAAAAGCCTAAATGATATTGTCTTGTTAAAGCATCTGAATGGAAGGTTTATTTTGAAATCATGCTTGTGTACGTATGACTTTCTTCTGTTCCATTTTCAGGTGGCATCCTTGGCTGGGCCTGGAGGGCAAGTGGAAATAGAACAAAACTTTCTTAATAATAGATTGAAGACAATCACTGCTTATTTTGGGGACCTGATCCGAAGATCAACCTCTGAATCATAAGTGAGGTGGGACAGAGAGACCAAATGATCATGTAGCAGTTAGATTATCATTCACCGGAGTTACTCTCTGTGCTCACTGATGTTTTGTGCCCAGAGTCTAGTGGGTATTTGTGCCCAGGTACACATTTTTTCTCACTGATGCAGTACTATGTGAAATTTGCTTTTAAGCATCCATTTATTTTATAGTTAGTGTTTTTTAAGTTTCTATGGGAAAAAATGGAATATATTTTATAATGTAAAAGTTTACATTCTTTTTCTATTAAAATGGCAGTCAACAAAGGAAGAAAATGTGTCTCTTAATTGTTCATCTGAAAAGTATGTTCAGTCATTTCTACAAGTAGGTCAGAATTCATGGACATGGGGATCTCTGGCCACTGGGGATGCGGGACCTTTATCTTCCAATAATACAGGCATATTAAACATTAAACAAAACATGGCTTTGGCTGGGATGGAGCCAGGGGATTGAACTAAAGTAGAGAATTTCCAGTAAATATTAGAAAAAAGTAACTTAAATAAAAAGCAACTGGGTTGGAGAATAGAGCAATGCTAACTTTAGTTCTCTTGAAACTTAACAGTTCGCCTGTTTGCCTTGCAGTAAGTAGCAGTAGAACTGATCATTAAGGATTAAATTAATTTTTTTTTTAATCTGCAACATCAAAATCTGTCAGCGTTCTAGGTTTTTATACTTTTTCATCAGGTAGCATTAGTGTCTATACCGTAAACTTCTCACCATTTTTTAAACAATGGCAGCGTTGGTCATCCACAGCTCTATACATGGCCCTTAGCACTAGAACATGCTTATTGGCCTCTTGGGGTGAGAGGCGGGAGGGGTAAAAGCAGATATCCAAAATCACCAGTTATTTTTTAGTTTTTGTCACTTAACCTTTCATGCATGTACTTTGTCCACAGTACATTTCCATGCTTGTATGTTGCTAATATTAAAACTGATTTGTCTTACTGAACATACATGACTGTGTGCAAATAGAACAGGAAGCCTAACTAGGGTTAAAATACGCCTACCCGCTGATGGCACAGATATAGCTGACTTATAAAATGACTCACTGATAGATTACCAGAGGTCCAAAGAACTTATCAAGCAACCCCGTTGTTCAAACAAAATCTTCCTTAGAAGCCAAATCATGTTCTAGTCCAACTCGTTTTGGTTTTTTCTTCTTACTGTGAAACTTTTTAAAAACGCTTTTATAAAAGTGAATATATATTCCAGCAGTTTAATACAAAGTTAACACACCTACCCTACCATCCTCCCCTGCCTTGACCCTTCCTCTTCATCTCCATTGCTCACGTTTCCACTCCTCTTCCCAAAGGCAACCACTGTTGACACTTTGGTGTGTATCGTTTAAGACACTTCTCTGTTCAATGTAACCTTGTCCTCACACAGTAGGGTGGGGTGGGATTGGATTGATTTTTGTTTTTAATGTCTTACAAATTTGTCCACATAAATACATATATGTCTTCTAACCATCACATAATAAAAATCTATGAGAATTTCTTTAACCATTACCCAACTATGAACTCATTGTTTCCAGTTTTGCAGTTGCAGATAGTACTTACAGTGTATATTTTTAAGTAGCGTAGGTTCCTAGAAGTGGAATTTTTAAGTCAAAGGTCATGGTTATTTTTTTATTTAGTGTATCATGTTAGGTTGCCCGACAGATATGTATATTCTTATTAGCTATGCATGAAACAGACTGGTTTTCCCCACAGCCTCAGAAACATATATTTTCACTTCTTACTGTCACCAGTCTGAACAAAGTTATTTTCATTTGCATGTTCTGATGACTAGTGAGTGTGAGCAGTTTTTCATTTATTTATTACCTAAAATACATGTGTTAGGCATCTAATGTTTTCACCAAATGAATAGCTACTTGCTACGTCATTTACTGTCAAATGAACTAACATTTCTCCATCAATTTGAAGTTTGACCTTCGTGTATGTGTAATATTCTGTTTGTGAAAACTTTTTTTCCATTGATCACTCATCCATTCTGATGCCGTATGTTTTTGTGTGCATGTCGTATGTTTTTGATTACCGTAGTCTTTGTTATATGTGTTGATAGGTTTGGCTTCCTATTATTAGTGTCTTAAGTTTTTCTTGGCTCTTCTTGAGCATTTTTACTTTTTTAGATAAGCATGGATTTATCAAGGTCTATTTTAAAAACCCCAACCTTTGGGTTTTTTTAATTTTCAGTTTAGAAAAACTGATATCTTCACAGGATTGAATCTTCCT
The DNA here is from genome assembly GCA_006410615.1 of Neotragus moschatus. NCBI lineage: Eukaryota > Metazoa > Chordata > Mammalia > Artiodactyla > Bovidae > Neotragus > Neotragus moschatus. The sequence goes on along the minus strand of SJYA01002114.1, from coordinate 3,495,133 downwards.
CTCCAGAAACTTATGAAATGTCCTTCCATTATTCTGATCTTTTATGTCTTCCAATAACGTGTCATTTGAATTGTATAAATCTATATTTTTTGCCATGTTTATTGTTTGATGCTTCATACTTTTTGTTTGATTTTGAATAGGATCTTTTTTGTTGTTACATTTTCTAGCAAGTGTATTTTGTGTGTGAAACAGTGCTTTTGAGTTCTTCCTCACGTCCAGTCAGAACTCTGATAGTTCTGATACCTTTTCCGTCATTTCACTTTGATTTTCTGAATAGGGGTCGTGACATCTACATGAGCTGTTCTCTTTGCTGATGTGTACGCCTCCTAGTGTTCTTTTCCTAGTGCGTGGGTTAGGACACCAGGGATGTCATGATAATGGCGTTTTTTTCCCTTGCTTTTTATTTTACAATGAAAGGTTAGAAGCATTTTTTTGAGTGTTATTGCAGTGGCATTAAAATTAAAGATACTGCTTTTCTTTCCTAGAGTTTTTTGTTCATATTTAATAAAATACTAAATTATTTTTGAAATTTCCAATTATTAAACCACATCTGCATTTTGTCTTTAAATCCTGCTTCATCATATTGTATTATCTTACTTCACTGATGGATTTCACTTGAAGAGTTTACTTTGTTCTGTTTTGTTTATGTTTCTCATGTATGTGTGCACCTTGTTTAGTTTTGGTATCAGAGTTAGACTGTTCTAGCAGAATACTCTGGAAAGTATTTTATTTTTTTTCTGTGTCCTAAATAACATTAATCTTTTAAGTGTCTTGATAAGTTTATTTTTTAATTTTAATTCCCTGAAAAATACATGTTCACTTAGATGTTGGTTTATTGATATAAAGTTAGGACATTAGCCCATATTTGCTTTCATTCTTTAACTTTTTATTTTTTAATAATTTTTGTCATAAAAATGTTGGGAAAAAAGCACAAAAGCTTTTCATACAGTGTTTATTCATCTTCCCAAATGTTAATATCTTATCTCAGGGTCTTTATAAGAAGACCCAGACAATTCTGGATGAAATAGTACAGGAATGCAAGGGGTAACACGAAATGCCCCCATAACCCTCTCCAGTCAAGGTCATAGCCTAACCAGCCCCAGGCCAGAGTTAAGCCCAACCAGTGCTACCCCACCTTCTGGGAGTTGTCTGCTACCATCATAATGCTGCCATGTTGTGTCAATATGTACTGTTAGCTTTTTTATTAACTTAGCTAATTTTTAAAAAGCAAAATTTTTGAGAAAGAAATTCAAACATTGCCAAAAATGAAAAAAGTCACTATCACTTTTAAATTTATATGTTAATATTTTTGAAGTACATCCATTTGCTTCCGAAATGGTATCCATACACTCAGAAACAGCAGAATGATGTGTGGCAAAGACGTTACAGGGGTTTCCTTGTTGCCTCAGTAGTAAAGAGTCTGTTTACCAGTGCAGGAGACATCAGTTCAGTCCCTGGGTCAGGAAGATCCCCTGGAGAAGGAGATGGCAACCCACTGCAGTATTCTTGCCTAGGAAATCACACGGAAAGAGGAGCCTGGCTGGGTACAGTCCGTGGGGTCACAAAAGAGTAAGACACAACTTAGCGACTAAATACACACAACAGAGTCATATGGTGCCCAAGGAGCTGGCAAGTGTGACCTGGCCTGTTTGCTGTGCCTTGAAAGGCTACCCTGTGGACAGCAGGAGGATACACATGGTTTTCCAGGTTAACAAGTTGGGACAAGACATTCTAGGAGAGGAATCAGCATTTAGAAGACACAAAGGCAAAAGAATGCCAAGTATGTTTAGGCTTCAGTGAATGTCAGACTCCCTGAGGAGCTGCAGAAGTGTGAGCTGGTATCCTGGGCAGCGCAAGGGAGCCCCAGCTGCACCCCAGAAACAGTGAGGAGCCTTATCTACACACTGGGTCCCAGCTATCTCAGCTTCCGAGCAGCAATCCATGTAAACGGTATCAAGAAGCCGCAGCAACTACACCATGACATGAGATCATCTAAGTTTCTATTAGCCACAGAGCACAGGAACTGCCAAAAGCTTGTTTTTGTTTGATGTTTGCTGTTCACATTCACAGATGACCCGAATGCTCTCTGTTGTCCCTGGAGGAAGCTTCCACCCACGGTCAAGGGATGTCCACCTGGCCTGGCAGCGAGAGGACCAGAGGAGACGCAGAGCCAGGAGGTGCGGGAGACGCAGCCCACTGGGCCATCAGCTGCTTACTGCATCTACCCAACAGGCACTCAGCGTCTAGGTCCCTGTAGACACAAAACCATCTTTTCTGCGAGAGGAGAGTAGGTCAATTCCCAGCTTTAAATGGAGAAATGCACTGATGGTGCAGTGACGACTCTCTGTTCCCAATGCAGGGAGCTCAGGTTCAATCCCTGGTCAGGGAACTAGACTGCACGTGCTGCAACCATGAGTTGGTACGCCATAGCTAAAGATCCCATATGCTGCAACTAACATCCGTCACAGTGAAATAAAAAAATTTTTTTAATGGAGGAGGCACTCTGAGACTAAACAGGATGCCTAGTGGAAATGCTGAAGAATGTCAGTGGGAATCATCTAAATCCACACTGTTCGACAGAAGAAGAATATGAACCACAAGTGTAATTGTAAAATTTTCTAGTAGCCACTTTAAAGGTAGGAACAAACAGGTGAAATTAACTTTATTGAAAATATTACATGAACTTGTAAATGATATTTAAAAAATTATTAATGGAACATTTTGACTTTTTTCTTACTAGGTTTTCAACATCCAGTGTGTATTTTAAACTTACAGTACATCTCAGTTTGTATCAGCTACAGCCACTTGAGGCTGATTACTACTGGCTCTGTTTAAATAGTGCTGATCTAGACTTCTGGAGAACAAAAAAGAACACTTGTTTTTCATTTTGAGGCTTTTGGTCCCTTATAATTAGATCTAAAATGCTTAGGAATTTAGTTTTCTTTCTTAGGTGATAGGCAGTCATAGGACTTCAAGCTGGAAAGTGAAATGACCAGATTTACATTTTATAACACAGGACGAAACACTGTAAAAGTTCTTCCTTCTCCTTCCTACTGGAAATACAGAGATTGGTCTTTCACAGTATTTCAGATAAGCCAGTACTCAGCAAGTCCAAATTAAGGTTGTTCTAGTTCAATTGGCCCAACTGCAGTATATTTAAAATATTTTAATCCTTTAAAAATTAAGAATTATATAATTGAGATTAGAAATAGTAAATATATACACTGGAGATTTCTGTTTTAACTGTTACAGCTTCTTGTTTCTGAGCCTAGACTTCCTGTGAAGCTTGAATGGATCTGCATTCTTCCAGGCCTGGCAGCCTCTCCCTGGGAGGTAATGAAGAGCTCAGATTCCAGGAGGGATGAACTTGCCTTCTGGGAAAGCCCTTCTAAGGGAAAGCAAAAACCACTAACTGTTTTAAGACATAGGCTTTCTTCATTCAGTTTCATTTTCTTCAAATGATTTTCTAGTAAATTAAAAAAAAAGCATCTAGACATTAATTTACATGAGGAAATATAAATAGTATGCAGACAGAAGAAATACATTTATTCTTATTATCATTTATTAAATGTGGCAAGTACTGCAAGACTTTGGAGATCACGCCAATAAATGCGGCCTTAAGATGACAGTTTATAGCTCGTCAGTTAACAATTTAAAAATAGTAACATCCATGCCAGGCTGTTAGGGTAAAACAGTTCACTCCTTCACTGGCTATTCATCATTCCTGCCTTCTGCAGAGGCAGCAGAATGGAATCTGAGAAACTGCAATCTGGGTCTTAAACCCAGATCCAACAGTCAGTTCCTGAAGTTGAGTCAAGGGTCTAGAGACAGTACTTGAATTAAGATCCCTACCCAAGTCAGTCAGTTCTAAGGGCAAGGTGGACTTGGAGTGTTTAAATTTAAACTCTGCCTTGATGCTCCCTAAACTGCCCTGTGAAGTACAGTATCACATGGTTTGGGGTCAATAATCCATGCTCCATCACAGAGGATATGATTAGTGGTTGCCAACCTACCAGTCATTCCTAAAGGGTCTGAGTTTCTCTGCTATGGTTTGTGCTAATGATTCCTCATCCCTGTTCTCAGAGTGGGCCCCAAGTAGTCAAAAAGCCAACTAGTGTAGTCCCATCTGCCCTGTCATAGGGCTTCTTAGGTGGCTCAGGCGTAAAGAATCTGCCTGCCAATGCAGGAGACACAGGTTCAATCCCTGGGTCGGGAAGATCCCCTGGAGGAGGAAATGGCAACCCAATGCAGTATTCTTACCTGGGAAATCCCATAGAGGAGCCTGTGGGCTACAGTCCACAGGGTCTCAAAGAGCTGGACATGACTTGGAGACTGAAGAACAACGTTTAACATGGTCTTACCTGTGTCACTTCCTGGATGCAGGAAGAGCCATTTGCCAGCCCAACCCTAGATCATCACAGGCAGCCAAGCAGAGAAAACGCTTGCCATCAGCACAAGGTATCCTCTCCGCAGGGACGCAGCCCCACATGGCTGACTCCAACCATGGTAAGACGGAATACTGTGGGGCTCACATGGGTGGAGAAAGCTCTCAGTGCTGTATGTGGACAAACTCATCTAACATACATACCAGCTCTGTGATCTTTGCAAAGAAGACACTTACTGGAAGATGTAATTTGCCAGTTTGAATCCGATTGGAGGGCTTGGGGCCAGGGCCTCCCCAGGCTGTCTGGTTCCTGGCCCTGGTGATTAGGGCAGGTGGCAAGGGCCCAACCGTCAGAGATGTGAGTGTGGACTCTGGGTTGGTTGGTCTGCACTGAAAAGCCTCTCCTTGGCAAGCTGTTACCTCTAGGAACTGGCTACCCTGGGTGGGCAGACTCTCTAGGGTGAGCAAATCCTCAGATACCCCAGAATGTAAAAACATGGTTATTACAGAAGGGACAACAGGTCAGCAACTTGGCTTAAACTGATTCAGTTCAGTCGCTCAGCTGTGTCCAACTCTTTGTGACCCCATGGACTATAGCACACCAGGCTTCCCTGTCCATCACCAACTCCCAGAGCTTACTCAAAATCATATCCATTGCATCAGCAGTGCCATCCAACCATCTCATCCTCTCTTTTCCCCTTCTCCTCCTGTCCTCAATCTTTCCCAGCATTCTTCTCCAATGAGTCAGTTCTTCACATCAGGTGGCCAAAGTATTGCAGTCTCAGCTTCAGCATTAGTCCTTCCAATGAACACCCAGGACTGGTCTCCTTTAGGATGGACTAGTTGGATCTCCTTGCAGTCCAAGGGACTCTCAAGAGTCCAACTCCACAGTCAAAAGCATCAGTTCTTTGGTGCTCAGCTTTCTTTATAGTCCAACTCTCATATCCATACATGACTGTTGGGAAAACCATGGCTTTGACTAGATGGACCTTTGTTGGCAAAGTAATGTCTCTGCTTTTTAATATGCTGCCTAGTTTGGTAATAGCTTTTCTTCCAAGGAGCAAGCTTCTTTTAATTTCATGGCTGCAGTCACCATCTGTAGTGATTTTGGAGCCCCCCAGAAATAGTTTCTCACTATTTCCATTCCCCATCTACTTGCCATGAAGTGAAGCCATGATCTTAGTTTTCTGAATGTTGAGTTTTAAGCCAACTGTTTCACCCTCCTCTTAAACTGATTAGATTAGAGGAAAAATGTCTTTCTTTAACATCTGCGGGGCTTCCCAGGTGGCACTAGTAGTAAAGCCTGCCGATACAGAAGACAGAAGAGACTCAGGTTTGATCCCTGGATCAGGAAGATCCCCTGGAGAAAGAAATGGCAACCCATCCCACTATTCTTGCCTGGGAAATCCCATGGACAGAAGAGCCTGATGGGCTACAGTCCATGGGGTCCCACAGAGTCAGACAGAACTGAAGCAACTTAGCATGCACTCACGCATGGTACCTGCAACTTTTTTATAAGTGTAAGCTTACTTTAAAATTTAGGAATTTCCCTAGCTGCCCTGATAGCTCAGTTGGTAAAAAATCTGCCTGCAATGCAGGAGACCCTGGTTCAATTCCTGGGTTGGGAAGATCCCCTGGAGAAGGAATAGGCTACCCACTCCAGTATTCTTGAGCGTCCCTTGTGGCTCAGCTAGTAAAGAGTCCACCTGCAGTGTGAGAGACCTGGGTTCGATCCCTGGGTTGGGAAGATCCCGTGGAGAAGAGAAAGTCTACCCACTCCAATATTCTGGCCTAGAGAATGCCATGGACAGTCCATGGGGTCTCAAAGAGTCAGACATGACTGAGTGACTTTCACTTCACTCACTAGCTGCCCAGTGGATAAGACTTGACCTCTCGATGCTGGGGTTTATGTTCGATCCCTGCTAGGGGAGCTAAGATCCCACATGGCTCATAGCCAAAAAATCAGAAACACAACATGAGTGGACCTCGAAATTATTATACTGGATAAAATAAGTCAGAGAAGCAGAAACATTGTGTGATATCCCTTTTATTTGGAATCTAGAAAGTCATGATACAAACAAACTTATTTACAAAATGGGAACAGACCCACAGACTTAGAGAACAAACTTATGGTTGCTGGAGGAAAGGATGGGGTGAAGGGATAGTTAGGAAGTTTGGGATGGGCATGTACACACTGCTATATTTAAAATGGATAACCAACAAGGCCTTACTGCACAGGGAACCCTGTTCAAGGTTATATGGCAGCCTGGATGGAGGGGGAGCTTGGAGGAGAATGGATACATGTATATGTATGACTGAGCCCCTTCACTGTCCACCTGGAACTATCACAACATTGTTAATTTACTATATTCCAGTACAAAATTTAAACATTTAATAATAATAATAGTAAAAAACAATAAGATAGAAACAATTCAATAAATTCAATAAAGACTTAAAAAATGGTCCAAAAAAAACTTTTAAAAAAAGAGGATCTACAGGTGTGTCCACTTTCATTGCACTGGACTTCTGAGGGGCAGGGGTGTCTTAACGTTGCATCCACCAAGGCGCCCAGACATTCGGCCTCCAGCATGTGTTGAACCCAAGAGCAAATGTAACGAGCACACATTAAGGTCTTGCATTTCCCTTTGTGAAGTGACCTTGTCCGATGCTTCGAATGACAGTTTCAGCTGTGGTGCTGGATGACCTCTGGCGTGCTTCACAGCCAGGCTCAAGTTCTGCCTAGTCCACTGTGCTCTCTGTGTGTGACCCAGTGAAGCCTCTCCCAAACCTCAGCAGATGGTTTGCTCTGTGCTGTGTCCAGGAAATGACACTTTTGGCCACCTGGAAAAGAAACAGCCAATTGTCAGGAGCCATCTGTATAGGGTGTAGCTGCCCACTTCCTGTGCCTCTGAGGTCAGGAGCTTCCCCCAGACTGCCCGCACCATCCAAGCTTGACATAAATCTAGTAACCTATAGCATTTTCCAATAAATACATCACTTTCATTAATCTAGAGCTGTCTTTATACCAGGCCCAAACATTTGCATGAAGAGTTCAAACATTTAATCTGTCCTTCAGATTTTTTTAAGTGAATTAATTAATGAATTAGTCTGGGCTGTGCTGAGTCTTCACTGTTGCTGCTTAGGCTTTCCTCTACCTGTGGCAAGTAGGGGCTGCTCTCTAGTTGTAGTGCCCAGGTTTCTCACTGCAGTGGTTTCTCTTTGTTGCAGAGCACAGGCTCTAGGCACGCAGGTTTTAGTAACTGTGGCTCCTGGGCTCTAGAGCACAGGCTCAGTAGTGCTCAGGGTACACAGACTTAGTTGCTCTGCAGCATGTGGGGTCCTCCCAGACCAGGGATTGAACTCGTGTCCCCTGCACTAGCAGGTGGATTCTTTACCACTGAGTCACTGCTGCTGCTGCTGCTAAGTCACTTCAGTCGTGTCCAACTCTGTGCGACCCCATAGACAGCAGCCCACCAGGTTCCCCATGTCCCTGGGATTCTCCAGGCAAGAACACTGGAGTGGGTTGCCATTTCCTTCTCCAATGCGTGAAAGTGAAGTCGCTCAGTCGTGTCCAACTCTTCGCAACCCCATGGACTGCAGCCTACCAGGCTCCTCTGTCCATGACATTTTCCAGGCAAGAGTCCTGGAGTGGGGTGCCATTGCCTTCTCCACTGAGTCACTAAGGAAGCCCTATTCTTCAGATATTTTCAGTATAGATGAAACAGACCATTTGGATGTCCCAGCTGTTGAGCATCACGTAGACAGGTCTTTCCCATCTTGTTATTTATCTGTCTCTCGTCACTTACCAGGATTCTATCCCCTAAAATGTGGCGGGGGAGGGAGGGGATCTTATTCTACTGGAAAGTCATTGCAAAAGGATTTATCTTTGTAGGCATTGTAAGAATGTGAAGTCAATTTTCCTCCTTTCTAGGCACCAAAAGAATGCAATCTAGATGAGATTAGGCCCCGGTGTCTGGCTCTTGGGGTCAGCGCTGCTTTCTTTGAGCTCTGTGGTGCTGGAGAAACCTCAACCTGTCTGTAGGTGAAACAGCTGGACTACGTGACCTACGATGCTGTCATATAGATATGGCCAGATGCACGGACTCTCTGGGTAGGCTGGAGCTCTTAACTGGTCAGCAGTAAGCTGTCTTCCTGGATGCTATACATTTTCTTTAGGAAAGACCTGAGATTGCTGAGGGTTTATGGTGCGGCCAGACCACCCCATAGCTTTCTGGAGATCAGCTTTGGGGGCAATGCGGGGCTGTGCACTGGGGACCCAGAGACCACCCCCCACTACCCACCCAGCTCTACCTTGAAAGAAGCCAGCTTTTCATGAAAATGAGGTGTCCTCAAGTTAAAGAGCCAATGTGCCTGCAAGGCATAAGATCAGGTTGGAGAGTTGCCATGTTCCACACTCACCTGCAGGGGAGTGCAGAATATTTTTGCGAGTCTTTTTGGATGTCTTAGGACAATAAGGTGTGAATTCTGCTTCGGGAATATCATGGAAGCTTTTAGCTAGGAACTGAAGGGCAGTTCTAGAGTTTTGTTTTTAAGAAACTTTCACAGTCCCTCCTATCAGATCCTGGAAGTTGAACTCAGCATCCAGAAGGTAATTTTAAAGATAACCTAAGTGCACCGCAGTTTCTTTGTCCATTCCTCTGTCAGTGGACATCTAGGCTTCTTCCATGTCCTAGCTATCGTAAATAGTCCTACAATGAACTTGTACTTCCCTAGTGGCTCAGATGGTAAAGAATGCAGGAGACCTGGGTTCAGAAGATCTCCTGGAGAAGGGAATGGCTCCCCACTCCAGTATTCTGGCCTGGAGAATTCCATGGACAGAGGAGCCTTTCAGGCTACAGTCCATGGGTCACAAAAAATTGGACACAACTGAGCAACTTTCGCTTTCACTGCAGTGAACACCAGGATACATGTGTCTTTTTCAATTATGCTTTTCTCAGGTTATATGCCCAGTAGTGGGATTGTTGGATCATATGGTAGCTTTATTCCTAATTTTTTTAAGGAATCTCCATACTGTCTTACACAGTGGCTGCATCAGTTTACATTCCCATCAACAGTGCAAGAGGGGTCCCTTTCTCCACACCCTCTCCAGCATTTATTGTTTATAGATTTTTTGACGATGGCCATTCTGACCAGCATGAGGTGATATCTCATTGCAATTTTGATTTGTATTTCTCTAATAATAAGCGATGTTGAGTATCTTTTCATGTGTTTATTAGCCATCTGTAGGTCTTATTTGAAGAAATGTCTATTTAGGTCTTTTGCCCACTTTTTGATAGGATTGTTTGTTTTTCTGTTATTGAGTTGCATACACTGCTTGTATATTTTGGAAATTAATCCTTTGTCAGTTGTCCTATGGCTGATCCATGTTGATTGATGCATGGCAGAAACCAACACAATATTGCAATTATCCTTCCATTAAAAATAAATTAATTAAGAGGGGAAAAAAGATAAACTAAATGGCTTCATTCAAATTAGGAACCAAACCCAGTCATACTGGGGGAGGGGCCACAACTTGGACATTCTCTGCCTGGAGAAGTTGGAGGAATGAAGTCTCCCCCAATCCCCTTCCCGTCCCACTCCCACTCCCACCTCCACCCCAGCGTGGATGGGGCCTGGAGCTAGGGCGTCCGTGTCCCTGAGGGGTCCGGTGTTCTCATTCAATAGCTGTCAGAGGACCTAATTTTCATTCCTTTTCTCAAACAGTTAATTGACTTACTGGAGAGCAGGAAAATCCGTTCCCCTAGCAAATAAATTCTCCCTTACTCGGGATGTTCAGTCGCTCGGGTGTTTAACCAGAGCAACTGTTACCGCTGTGTTTACAGGGTTTTTCAGGAGGGAGAAGAGGGCTTTGCAACCTTCAAGGAAGGCTGGCTGGACCCAGGAGAGCCAGCCTGGGAGCCCTCCGGCCGCCCCATAGAAGGAGCGAGTTAAATCAGGTCTCTGGAGAGGGGCCCAGCTGTTAGCCAGGAGGAAGCCCAGGGAATGGAGAAGTGAGACCATTTCAGCATCATAGCGTTGAGCACAGCCTCCCTGACGGGGCGGAAAACCGCAAATGGAAAAAGAAAAAAACTGCTCAGAGAAGCCTTTGAGAACCTGCAGTAAGTGCACTGCATCAGCACCACGGCTGGGTTCCCTCACCCGGAATCAAACAATCAAGCAAACAAACAAAAGCTTTCCTTTTTAATTGCACAGCCCCCTTTCCTGTCCAGTCCAAGGTTCTGAATCTTACAAGGGGCTGAGCTGAGAAAAACAAGGCTTGCAGATCCTCCTGGTTTCCAAAGAGGGTGAGTTTGGACCCTCTTTGGGGGGGACTGGTACTCCTCCAACTCCACCACCGCCCCTCTCCCGCCCTCCCAGTCCATCAGCCTGGGCCCTGGCTGCTGCTGCGATTCTGTGCCACCCAAGTTGCAAGCCAGCTCTGAGCTCCATGTTCTCATCTGCATCATGCACCCAATGGTGGCATTTCTCTCCCAGGCTTTGTGAGGAGTGCATGGTGGCGTAGGGGTAAAGAACCCGCTTCCCAGTGCGGGAGACGCAAGAGGGGAAATGGCAATCCATGCCAGTATTCCTGCCTGGAGAATCCATGGACAGAGGAGCCTGGTGGGCTACAATCCATAGGGACTCTCACTCAGGCACATGAGATTAGATCCAAGAAAATCACTTGGTAAAGCTTTCCTTCCAGCACTAGTTCAGTCTTCACTTAAATATTGAGTTAAAGAATCACTCACATAGAAATGTCATGTCTCCTCCCTCCTAACTTTCCCCTCTCTTTTTTCACTTCTTCTTTTTTCATAGTATCGAGTTACACATTTTGTTATTAGGTGAAGTCAATAAACATCTGATGAGTTAGTTACAAGAATACTGAGCTAAATAGGTTTGGGTTGAAGTGCCCTCTGAACCATCCAGATGGGAAAAAAACACAACACATCAGAAACTTTTCATCGGTGCTCTTGTCAAATGACTCAAGAGCCTGGAAGAGATGTCTCTCTCCAGTGCATGACTAATTACTGTGAGAATTTGATAAGACTGTGACAACAATGTACCACAGACTCTGGGGCTTAAACAGCAGAAGTTCTTTTTCTCAGCATTCTGGAGCCTGGGGGTCCAAGCTCAGGGCATTGGCAGTTTCTCCTGACATCTCTCTCCGTGGCTTGTGAGTGGCCATTCTTTCCACGTGTTCTCACGTGGTCTTCCCTCTCTGTGTGTGTCCTCCATGTGGTCTTTCCTCAGTGTGTGCCTGTGTCCTAGTCTCTGTTCATAAGGACACTAGTTCTTTAAAATTCACTCTCAAAATCTCATCTTACCTTAATCAGCTCTTTAAAGATCCTATCTCTGAATACAGTCACATTCTAAGGTACCAAGGACTGGGACTTCAGCATATGGATTTCGAGAACACAGTTCAGCCTATGCATGCATGCATGCTCAGTCCCTCAGTCGTGTCTGACTCTTCACAGCCCTATTGATGTAGCCCTCCCGGCTCGTCAGTCTGGGATGCTCCAGGTAAGAACACTGAAGTGGGTTGCCATCTCCTCCTCCAGGGGATCTGCCCAACCTAGAGATCAAACCAGCATCTCCTGCAGCTTCTGCATTGCAGGCAGATTCTTTGCTGCTGAGCCACCAGGGAAGCTCTCAATAACAATAATAATGACAATAACTAAATAAACAGCAAAGACTAGGGGTTCAGACGTTGCCAGGGATGAGCCACAAGGGACTTCTTACAAAATCTCAGATGGATCCCAACACACAAATCTTTCTTTGGTTCTTTTGATGATGAACTGCCTGAAAAATGTATGCTATTTAAATTGTTTGTTATCTTCCAGTTAAACAAGCTCAGTAATTCCTGGTTTGTTTTTCTGTCTATGGAATATTGTATCAAATAGTCACATCAAGTTTAAAAGTTCAAATAATCATTGGAATGAATGACTGCTTGTAAAAAACAGTAAATAAATAAATTAATGGCAATTTAATTATTTTTATCTTGCCCCTCTCTCCCTTCCTTATTCCTTTGGAATGGGGAGGGTCCATGCTGTGAGACTATTGAAGGTCAGGGGGCCATGGTATCAGGGAGGTAGATACTGATGCTGAGAGGCAGGAGATGTGGACGGAGACATAAAGCCTCTTTATAGTGGAGGTGGGCCTTAAACTGGGGCCCTGGGTGGATTCATAGATCAACAGTTCCAGGTCTACCCTGTTTGGCCACAAGCCCATCTCTACTGAGCTTCACATAGTGTGTCTACACTAGTTCTACAGAGTTCTTGAAGCATTTCTCTACGCGCATGTACCACAATTAGCTAGGGGGGTAGAATGGGGTGGGGGGAGGAAGGGAGGTTCAAGAGAGGGGACATACATGTAATGATGGCTGATTCATGTTGTTGTATGGCAGAAGCCAACAAAACATTGTAAAACAATTATCCTCCAATTTAAAATTAAAATAAAAACAATTCCGTTTTTGGATATCTAGGCTGTTTTCAATCTTTACTCAAAAGAGCATTGCAGTGAACATTTACATTGGGAGTTGTATTTTGCCTTTAAATTCCTTCTCACCTGAATTCTGACTTTTTTAGTGTTACACTCTCTGAACCTGGGATAGCATTCCTGACTTGCTTCTGCTGCTCAGTCATCAGAACTGGGTGGCTCTTACACCCTCTCATTCTCTCCCAAGACACACACACACACACACACACACACACACACTCCAATGACACGTTTCCCCCTCGGGGCACCCAAGACAAAGAGGGAGCAGCCAAAGTATAGACTGATGCATCCGTAGATCCTGGAGCCATTCAGGAAGCACCAGTCTTGGGAAGTAAAGCCTTTGAGATCCTGTTGTGTTGTTGTTGTTGTTGTTGTCGTTCAGTCACTGTCATGTCCAACTCTTTCTGACCCATAAAGTAGTACTGGGCTCCTTCCTCTGTCCTTTACTATCTGCCACAGCTTGCTCAGATTCATGTCCATCGAGTTAGTGATGCTGTCTAACCATCTCATCTTCTGTCACCCCCTTTTCCTTTTACCTCCAGTCTTTCTCAGCATCAGGGTCTTTTCTAGTGAGTCAGCTCTTCGCATCAGGTGGCCAAAATATTGAAGCTTCAGCATCAGTCCTTCCAGTGAATATTTAGGGTTGATGTCCTTTAGGACTCGCTGGTTTAATCTCCTTACAGGCCAAGGGACTCTCGAGAATCTTCTCCAGCACCACAATTCAAAAGCATCGGTTCTTGGGCACTCAGCCCTCTTTATGGTCCAGCTCTCACATTTATACATGTCTACTGGAAAAACCATAGCTTTGACTATCTGGACCTTTGTCGAGATTCTAGGAGGGGTTTAATGCTGTTAGCTTAATCTCACCCGATTTGCTACCAAAGTAAAATGGAGAATTGTGAGGATTATTTCAACAACTCCTGCTACAATCTTGAATAACTTAGCTATAGACTTTAATTTCATTTTTCTAGTATTCTTTTCAGCTTAAGGCTTACTCTAGAGCAATTGTTTCTTCCCTTTTTGAATAAATATTTCAGAAACAATCACAGGCTAGGGAGTGCCCATTTGGTGCTTGGTTTACAGAATAAAGGTTATTTTCATCATGGTTTTCCCCTTTGTTTGGATCAGTTCCTAAATATTTACAGATTAAATTCTGACCTGTGGCACTACTGGATGGTCAGAATTCGTTGTATCAAAACAAAGGGATGTCTTGTTTTATTCATTTGTTTGTTCAACTGAGTAGAAGGGGAACCTCCCCACCAATAGTGACGCTCTGCCCTTCCAAAGAGGAAAGCAGTCAGAGTCTGTATGTCAGTGAGTGATGTTCCAATAAAACTTTATTTATAGACACAAGAATTTGAATTTCATTTTCATGTGTTATAAAATAACATTCTTCTTTTTAAAAACTGTGTTAGTCGCTCAGTCGTGTCTGACTCTTTGCAACCTCATGGACTACAGCTCACCAGGCTCCTCTGTCCATGGAATTCTCCAGGCAAGAATACTGGAGTCAGTTCCCATTTCCTTCTCCATTTTAAAACTATTTACAAATAAAAATATATAAACAACTATAGATATACATTGTACATTTTTTTTTTAAACTCCCAGGACAACAGCAACAAACCATTTACAAATATGAAAACCATGCTTATCTGACAGGCCTTCCAAAAAAGGTGTTGAGTCAGACTTGGCCCCTGGGGGTATAGCTTGCTGACCTGCAACCTAGAATTACTGAGAAATGTCCAATGGTCACCATGCCTTCTGGTTAATTCCAGGAAACTGAAGGCTATTTGGCTTCAGGTAAATAAGATAAGGTATACAGGCAGGAAGTGGAGCTTTCTCACGTTAAATATTTCTTGAGACTGACTCTGGCTGTCATGGTTCTAGAATTGTCGGATTCCCCTCACCCCACCCCAGATTGAGTCCCTCCCATCCCCCCACCCCACTAAATGGGCTGCTTACTGCAGGATGGTTTTCACCAAGGGCCACAACATGTTTTGAATAAAAAAACACCTGCTTACTATGCGAAGCAGACTCAAAGGCAGAAAGCATAGCAAATGAAGTCTTTCCACCCAAGGAGGCTTTTCCGGTAGTGAAACTAAAGCAGCAGCAGCACGTACTGATGAATCTGTGTTCACATCTCTACTTGAGGGCGCGACGTGGTGAGCACACCGGGGCGCTGTCCACTGCAAGTGCTGCCCAGGAGAACCTGCTCCGTGGGTGTCTCAGGAGTGCCCCCGGAACTACCTTGAATGTTGAAGTCTAGGATGGTACCTCCTTATTAAGAGAGCTATTTAAGAAGAAGCAGAAATAATAGCCTGAACTTAGTGCTTTCACAGCACTCCGGCATCCTTAGCAGCATTCTCACGCTAGTTCTCATATTTTAAGGCAAAGCAGTGTCTGGAACAGTGTTGGCTGCTTTCAGTTCTACAGCAACCCTCGATGTGCTCACATCCATCTTACAGTCAAAGCAAAGGAGGTTCAGCAAAATCATGTGCTATCAACACAAGTGTGACTCTAAGACCTTATATATTAAGGACTATGCCCCACTGTCCTCCTCCCAATTGTTTTGTGAAGCCAAAATTATTTCCACTTTAATTAGCAGAGTCAGAGACACTGAATGACTTACCCAAACCTCATCAAATCACCACCTTATGACTTCAAGCCCAATATGGCCACTTCTACCAATACATGGTGAAAACAAAGTGATCAGGAAGGTGAGGATTTTAGGTTTAGAAACAAGAAGACAAAAACTCTAATATTTATGCTTATAAATTTACTCATTTGCAGAAAGCAGAAAAATCACAAAATTCTTAAGAAGACACAAAAACAAAGTAACAAAAGTAAGAGGTTTTTCATTAAAGTCCTGACAGCCCATCTTTAAAAAAAAAAAAAAAATTGATACAATTGACATTGAACATTATATTGTATCAGTTTCAGGTGTACACCGTGATGGCCTAATACACATGTATATATAGTGAAATGAGTACTACACAAAGTCACATCACTTCACAGGAATACAAATTTTTTTCCCTTTAAGATCTTCTCTCTTAGCAACTTTCAAACAGAATTATGTCTGTAGTCACCATGCAGTACATGACCTCCCCAAAACTTATTTAGCTTGTAATTGGAAGTCTGTACTTTTTGACTGTCTTCATCCGTTTCACCTGGGCTTCTCTGGTAGCTCGGTGGTAAAGAGTCTGCCTGCTAATGCAGGAGATGCACATTTCAACCCTGGGGCCAGAAGAGCCCCTGGAGAAGGAAACGGCAACCCACTCCAGTATTCTTGCCTGGAAAATCCCATAGACAGAGGAGCCAGGCTATAGTTCATGGGGTTGCAGAGTCAAATACGGCTGAGCACACAAAGACATCTGTTTCACCTACCTTCACTTATTTTTCAACTGGATTGTTTTTGTTTTCTATTGAGTTGTATGAGTTCTTCACATATTTGCATGAAAGTGAAAAGTGAAAGTCATTCAGTCGTGTCTGATTCTTTGCAATGTCCTGGACTATAGAGTCCCTGGAATTCTCCAGGCGAGAACACTGGAATGGGTAGCCTTTCCCTTCTCCAGAGGATCTTCCCAACCCAGGGATTGAACCCAGGTCTCCCGCATTGCAGGCTGATTCTTTTACCAGCTGAGCCACAAGGGGATGCACATATGCAAAAACGTGGCTGCACAGTCTTCCCAACACCATTTATTGGCGAGACGGTTCTTTTCCACTGTACATTCTTGGCTCCTTTCTCATAAATCAGTTGACCACATATTTGCTTCCCTTGTGGCTCAGCTACAAAATAACACACTTGCAATTTTGGGGACCTGGATTTAATCCCTGGGTTGGGAAGATCCCCTGGAGAAGGGAAAGGCTACCTACTCCAGTATTCTGGCCTGGAGAATCCCATGGACTGTACAGTCCAAGGGTCGCAAAGAGTCGGACACGACTGAGCAACTTTCACTTTCACTTGTGCTTACTCTCTCAGTTGTGACCGACTCTTTGCAACCCCTGGTCTGTGGTCCACCAGGCTCCTCTGTCCCTGAGGATTCTCCAGGCAAGAACATTGGAGTGGATTGCCATGTCCTCCTCCAGGGGATCCTCCCAACTGAGGGATCAAACCCAGGTCTCCTGCACTGCAGGAAGAGTCTTTACTGTCTGAGCCCCCAGGGACATCAGTTGACCACATATGTGTGGGTTTATTTCTGGGCTCTTATTCTCTTCTGTGATCTGTGTGTCTATGTGTAGGCCAGTACCATACTGTTTTCATTACTAAAGCTCTGTAAACTGTTTGAAATCAGAAAGTGTGATACCTCTAGCTTTGCTTTTCTTAAGAAAAAAATCCTTTTGGCTATTTGGGGTCTTTTGTGGTTCCATAAAGTTAAGGATTATTTGTTCTATTTCTGTGAAAAATGGCACTGGGATTTTGTTAAGGACTGCCCTGAATCTTTAGGTTTCATTGTGTAGCATGGACGTTTTAACAATATTATGTCTTCCAATCCATGATCACAGAACACTTTTCCATTTGTTTGTTTGTCTTTCAATTTCTTTCATCAGTGTCTTAGAGTTTTCAGTATACAGGTTTTCAACTTCCTTGGTTAAATTTATTTCTAGGCATTTTAGTCTTTTTTGATGCAATTGTAAATGGGATTGTTTTTTTGATTTCTCTTTCTGATAGTTATTATTCATGTATAGAGATGCATCAGATATTTGTGTATTGATTTTGTATATTTTAACTTTACTGAATTCATTTTTCAGTTCTAACGCTTTTTTTGGTGGAGTCTTCAGGGTTTTCTATATATAATACCATGACATCTGCAAATAGAGACAGTTTCACTTCTTCCTTCCTGATTTGGATGTCTTTTATGTCTTCTTCTTGCCTACTGGCTCTGGCAAGGACTTCCAGTACTATGTTGAATAAAAGTGTGGGACAGTGGGTATCCTTGCCTTGTTCTTGATCTTAGAGCAAAGGTCTTCAGGTTTTCATTGTTGAGTACTGTGTTACATGAGTGGAGAGCAGAA
Organism: Neotragus moschatus; assembly: GCA_006410615.1. Taxonomy (NCBI): domain Eukaryota; kingdom Metazoa; phylum Chordata; class Mammalia; order Artiodactyla; family Bovidae; genus Neotragus; species Neotragus moschatus. Next base: position 3,477,243 of record SJYA01002114.1, on the reverse strand, counting down.
TAAGAGAATATTGGTAGATACACACATTGCGGACACATTTGCACACACATTACATTCATATTTATTTCTCTGTCCATATCTCCTTAACATGGGATTCTGTCTTTGCAGAGGGAGACCATAGGGCAATGCTGACCCTAGGTTTGGGATCCTGGTTCTTTCCTGACTTTTGTTTGTTGGCTTCCCAGATGGCGCTACTGGTAAAGAACCTGCCTGCAATGCAGGAGATACGGATTTGATCCCTGGGTTGGGAAGATCCCCTGGAGAAGGAAATGGCAACCCACTCCAGTATTCTTGCCTGGAGAATCCCATAGACAAAGGATCCTGGAGGCTATAGTCTATGGGGCCACAGAGTAAGACACGACTTAGTGACTGAACACATTTGTTGGTTGGTGTTTGAGTCTCCTGGGATGACCACAACAAAATACTCCTGATGGGTGACTTAAACAACAGAATTTATTTTCTCACAATTGTGGAGGCTAAAACAATCTACTAGGGTGGTTTCTCCTGAGACCTCTCCTCTGCCTATATCCTCCCATGGTCTTCCCTTGTTCTATGTGCTGTGTTCTAAACTCCTTTACTTATAAGGACACCAGTCATATCAGATTGGGCCTACCTGTAGGATCTTATTTTAATTTAAATACCTCTAAGGTAAAAGGGTGTTTTTCAGGACATTAAAAGTAAAATTAAAATTCTAAATTTAATATAACCATATTGCAAATAATATAGAGAAAACAGCCCTGGAGGAAGCCTGAGAATGGCTTTCCCACCAAAGAAGGGAATTATGATCTTGTTCATTTCTTAAAATCTTTATTACTGTTTGTTTGGTTAAAGCCTGACTTCTCTTGATTTAGAACATACAGACCTCTGCCAAACTGCATGCTCGTTTTTCTGATAGATTAATTGTTATGGAATAAATTGTATTCTGGGTTTCCATGGTGGCTCAGCAATAAAGAATCTGCCTGCCAATGCAGGAGATGCAGGCTAGATCCCTGGGTCAGGAAGATCCCATAGAGAAGGAACATGTTGTGGTGCACAGGGATGATCCAGAGAGTTGATATGGGGTGGGAGGTGGGGGATGGTTCAAGACTGGGAACTCACGTAAATTTATTATTTTTAATAAATTTAAAAAAGTTGTTATTTAAGATGGACCCTCAAACTAAGCATAAACAATTTATGAAATTTCTATTCCTCAAAAACGTCATTCTTTGTTTCACAGCATTGTCAATTCTCTGTTTAAGCAGAAGCTTCACTGTCTGTTAACAGCTAAGCTAGATTGGAACAGACACAAATTTCTTCATTCATTTATTTCCACCTCATTTTTTTTTTAATAAATTTAGTATTCATTGGATGGAAACTTGCCACCAACCTCAAAATCAACCAAAAGTTATTTTTAGAGGGAAAAAAATTATTTCATCTTATAAAGAATTGAAAACTCAGTTTTATGGTTAACCAGAGACGGTGTTCTTTTTCTTCTTGGTCTCTCTTTTCTCCTTCATGTGGCACAATCTTTGAAAAAGACCAGAGAATATTCCCTCCCACTCTGGTTTCAGTGTTCTAACAAGGCAGCTTCTGAGTGGAGAATGTTCTCCAAGGTAGCTGAGCAGGCTGGGCTCCATCACCTTCCAGCTGTGTCGTTTGGAGCAAGACTGTCGAACCGGCTGAGATTCCATTTCCTCTGTTGTAAAGTGGGGAAAGTTGCCAGCACTGAGGCTCGCAACACACGGTGGATGCTCAGCAATAAATTAGTACTGCATAAAAGGAGAATTAAAAGGAGATAAACTGAGCGAATACTTCAGCACATCTCCGGAAGGATGCAAAAACTTCTGCAGTGGTATTTATATGAGTTCAGGAGAGGCATCAAGAAAAAGGCAGTAGGAAAAGAGGCAAGGTTTATTCTTCCTATTTATAGATAGTTAGGAGGAAGGATTGACTGATTGGTAGAAGAGCCTAAATTAAAAATGAGAGGAACTGCAACCCATTTCCTGTGGATGACCAGCCCACAGCTTTGTATCAATAGATCAGCATGGCAGATTACACAAGCCATCATTCTTTCCTCTCATTGCATCCTGCTCTTTGGATGGGCATCCAGTCTTCAAATCCAGCTCTTCTGTTTGGAGACGCATTAGCAATCCCCTCTAAATCTCGTGCAGGAGTCGCCCTTCCCCTGCCTTTGCAGGAAGAAGCAGTCCAGGAGTAGGGGCGCCCTGTACTCTTCCCATGGTGTCTCCCCTTCCCTCCTCCATCTGAGCTGTGCTGGAGGGTTGACGGCTCGCAGCCTGGAGATGCTCAAACTTTGACGCTGCATTGGACACCACAGAGTTTGAAATGCTGAAAACACAATTGTTCCTCTTTCTCTACCGAAACCAAGTCTTCTTTGCATTTCCCTGAATTTCCTTGTTTCTCTTCTTCTCTTTCTCCGTTCATAGTATCTGTTGAGAATTTCCCAGGATCCAGGCCCTGCCAAGTCCCTTACGAGCTGTGTCTCATTTGATCCTCACATCAGTCCCATGAAGCCTTGTTCTTTCCATTTTGAAACTCAGAACCTGAGCCCCAGGGAGTTCAGTAATGTCCGTAGGCTTTGGGTTCTGGCTAAGAGAGCACCCAGCAGCCAACCCCCTGACATGTGACCTCTCAGATGCTGTGGTCAGAGTCACCCTTCCTTCACCCTGCACTCCCACTCTCCAATGCCAGCCCCTCAGTCTGCCGGAATTCCGTAGAGTAGCTTCACCTTGCTCCTCCTCACCCCTCCTAACAGCAGCAGTGACTCCTTATCCATTAAATGAAGTCACAGCTCTCCTGGCCTCAGCATTCAAGCTGCATGCTCCAGCCTCAACCCCCCTGTCCTTTATTATCTAAACTTCCCACAACCCTCTCCATGGCGGACCCATTTTTCAAAACTTCTTCCCCACATATTACACTTCCTACACACACACACACATCCCTACACTTAGGATGTATGTCTACATGTACACGAACATATACCCATCCATATAACACACCCCACACATCCCTGCATACCCACGCTCCTCCATAAAAGCATACTCAGACATGCTTACGCACAACACTCACTGACACACAGCCCCCTGAGCACAAACACACAGCCCCCCACACAAATTTCTTTACATATGCTCACCTTTCACACATACATCTGTATATATACAAACCCACACACATACACACACTTACACATGTATAAATACCATTTCTTTACACATGTCCCTAAATACATACTCTACACACACACACACACACACACACACACACACACACACACACACACACAGTCTGCATTCTCATACACACACTGCACACAGACACAACCAGACTGGTATCTGAACATTAGTGAAAAAATTAGGGCATTTTATCATTTCACAATTCCAATGATGGGACTGGGGGAAATTTTCTTTTCTTGTTAATTTTTTTTTTAATGAAGTATATGTGATTTACAATGTTGTATTAAGTTCTGTTGCACAGCTAAGTGACTCAGACACGTATATACATTCTTTTTACACTCTTTTCCGATACGGCTTATCCATAATGGATATTGAATATAGTTACACGTGCTCTACAGAGGACCTTGTTAGTTTTGTTTTTCTAAATAATGTAATTTGGCAATAACTGCACACCAAGGAGAAAGGTCTGGGCTTCCCAGGTGGTTTAGTAGTACAGAACCTGCCTGCCAATGCACAAGACACAGGAGACACAGTCCCTGGGTTCGGGAGATCCCCTGGGGGAAGGCGTGGCAACCCACTCCAGCATTCTTGCCTGGGAAATCCCGTGGACAGAGGAGCCTGGCGGGCTACAGTCCATGGGGTCACTAAAGAGTCAGACATGACTGAGCAGCTGGGCACAGCAGCAGCAGGAGAAAGGTCAGTTAAGGTAATGTAATCAAGCAGTCTTCAGGAAAGACCTCCATCTTCTCCTAACTTGCTGAAGGTTATTAATAATCCTTCTTCCTCCTGACCTTTGGCTTGGTTGTGACTTTTGGCTCCACATCCACCAAGAGGCGAGCGCAGTTTTTCAGGCAGCACTTTCCACAGTATCTCTCCTTCTAACAATCTCTATAATTGACTTAGTTTTTTACTCTTCATCTGCCCCCATTGTAATACCAGTCCCAGAATGCAGAGCTCTTTATTGTATGTGTTCACCAGTCTTCCCGGTGCCTAATACAATGCCTGGCCCATAGCTACCACTTGGGAAATATTGGTTGGATACACAAATAAAAACTTTTCTTCCTGGAAAGAAGGAATTCTACAACATTTCTTATGGAGGTGCCTCTGTGCAGAGGAGACCTTTTCGACAACCTGAATTAGATCATATGAGTGACTGCAAATTTTAAAAAAGGAGGGAAAAGACACCTTTATGTTTCTTCATTTTGCGTGTCACAGCTTTTCTTTCTAAGGAATTATGAAACTGAAAGCAGGGAATTCGTTTTGCTTCATCGTAATGAAAGAATGTTGCCATCCCTTCTCAATGGGAAGCTGTTATTATCATCATTATTATTAGGTTATGGTGAGGTTTTGCAGTACATCACTTTTTGTTGTTATTTTTTTTAATTTTCCTTTTGCAATACATCACTTTTGTATGGTTCAGGGGGTAAAAAAGTCTTTTCAGTTCAACTGCCTTAGCTTTGCAAAACGTTGGTAAAACATAGAGATTCAGTCAAGAAATATCTTAGTATCAACAATTTAAGAAGAAGGAAGTACCAGAGCTTTCGAGAGTTCAGAGAGAAGGCTCAGCTTGACATTAGTGTCCTTTCTGAGCTATCATCATCTCTGTGTCTACAGTTTAAGTTGTTTCACCTCAAAAAGAATGACGGCAGATACCTTCACATAAGGACGCACTTCTCTTGTTCATCCTCCGATCTAAGTGTTTCACATTTACGAGGAGTAAAGTACCGTGTACAATAAAACCATTTAAAACCATTTCCTATGTGTCAAGTTTTATAGTGACTCATGGGTCTGTCTAACTAGATAAATGTAACAGGACATCCTGTAGTTGCTGAGCAGTTTTCCCAGTGCTTCTAAGTTTTAATTCTTTCCCTCTCCCTTCTCTCTCTCATTCTCTCTCAATTCTCATGAGATGCAAAGGTAGCCACATTTTAACCCAATCTATGTTAGCTGCTCAGTCGTGTCCAACTCCACGACCCCATGGACTGTAGCCCACCAGGCTCCTCTGTCTATGGAATTCTTCAGGCAAGAATTCTAGAGTGGACAGCCATTCCCATTTCCATGGGATCTTCCTGACCTAGGGGTCAAATGTGCATCTCCTGTGTTACAGGCAGACTCTCTACCACCTGAGCCACCAAGGGAGGCCCTTTAACCCAATACTGAAATGTAATTGTTGTCACTGCTGCTGCTGCTGCTGCTAAGCCGTTTCAGTTGTGTCCGACTCTGTGCGACCCCATAGACGGCAGCCCACCAGGCTCCCCCGTCCCTGGGATTCTCCAGGCAAGAACACTGGAGTGGGGTGCCATTTCCTTTTCCAGTGAATGAAAGTGAAAAGTGAAGGTGAAAAGTGAAAGTGGAGTCGCTCAGTCATGTCCAACTCTCAGCGACCCCATGGACTGCAGCCTACCAGGCTCCTCCATCCATGGGATTTTCCAGGCAAGAGTACTGGAGTGGGGTGCCATTGCTTTCTCTAATTGTAGTCACAGTTGGATGCAAAAAACAGAAAATGTTACAGATACTATTGGATGGGGACAGATCTGATCACATCCCTGCAAAATGCATTTTCATTTGGGGCACAAATCCCTTTTCTGTTGATTTTTATTTCATCATGCTCTCCTCTCCCCTCACTCCCACTCTTGTCAGGTGCTTGGTTTTGGCTGTCATTTTTCTCTTTTACTGGGACATAAGGGACATCTCTGAAAGGCTGAAGGATGTATAATTTTGTTTTGGTGACACACTGCCTTCTGCAGGGTTCCCAAACCTACTTTGAAATGATTTTGTATTCTTCCAGTGGAACACAGAGAGAATGACACAATCAAGTAGGCAGCAGCAGAGTGGGTCACCAGTTAAAATAGTTGAAGATTCATGAGACGAGGATAACAATCACCTAATATGTAGAAAGAGGATGAACAATGAAGACATTAATCCAATTATTATTTAGGTTTTACTTGAAGAACAAAACATGTTGTTTCTTCAGCTAATAACAATGACCCTTAGTAAACATTAACAAATTAAGCTATATTTAGTTTTTCACAAATGTCCTTCAATTTCTTAAGCATTGTATTTCACCAAGAAATTATAGTTCAAGTTATAACAGAACTCAAGTTACAGTCCACAGGGTAAGCATGTAATGAGTCAAACTTGATCCAACATTTAATTGTTGGTATTAATATATTTACACTAAGGTATTACATGGTTTCAATAATTATTCTTTCCTGCCCTTTACTGGTTATGTGACATTGGGCAAGTTACTTCGCATCTCTGAGCCTTGCTTTCCTCACCTGTGACGTAGGGATTAACAGTCCCAACGGCAAATCACTGTTGTTCTGCTTAGCACAGAATGAAAATGAAGGGAGTGTGAGGTGGCAGAAGGACCATAAGTGCTGAAGTCGAAAAGCCCAGGTTCCGTCCTGGAAACACTGATTTTTTATACTAGTCTAGTGAAGCAGCTGGCAACCCACTCCAGTATGCTTGCTTAGGAAGTCCTCATGGACAGAGGAGCCTGGCAGGCTACAGTCCACAGGGTCACAAGTGTCAGACACGACTTAGCAGCTGAACCACCCCCACCACCAGAGTTAGACATGAGTTTCTCTTTTCTCCCCCGCCATCTGAGATGAAATAAACATCAGCCTGTGAGGCCCCCTGGGCCCTCCAGGCCATTGGTAGCAGCTCCTATATTTCCTTTTCTGACTCTCTGATCCTTTTCTGTGATATTAAAGTGAAAAATAGCAGCAAAACTACGTATTTTTACTTGGGAGAGAAAATAAGTACTGTTATTACCATATATAGATGATTTCAACCTGTGTTTCCCAAAATAGATCATAGTTTTATAAATATGAAGCATACATTAAAAATAGTTGATATCCGAGAGATTTTATGTGTGGAACATATGAGGCACATATGGAAGGGGTTCAATAACAATATAGCTGTCATTTCCATTTTATCATGAATCCCATTGTATTAACCAACTCAGCATCATTTATGCTTGCTGGGCCACTGTTTCTTGATCAGAGCATTGTAAGGCATGCAAGATGGATGAATTGATGGAAAAGCTGGAAACAGAACCCAATTTCAGAAAATTCATCAGATCTTTGAATTCTCCTACTTCTCAACAGAGGGGCTCTGCCATGGCCATTTTGGACTTAAAACCTGCTGTTTGACGAGACCACTTGAGAGGCGGGGGAAGAGGGTGACAACTATTTCTTATTCCTGTTTCCAAGCTTATGTCACGTGCGTGTCATAATACAGCCCTAAGTAAGTCGCCTCAGTCGTGTCTGACTCTGTGGGACCCCATGGACAGCAGCCCACCAGGCTCCCGTGTCCACGGGGTTTTCCAGGCAAGAAGACTGGAGTGGATTGCCATTTTCTTCTCCTAATACAGCCCTACATACACATATACATATATATGCACAATTACGGCCTCTTTGGGCTTCCTTGGTGGTGCAGTGGTAAAGAATACACCTGCCGATGCAAGAGACTTGGGTTCAGTCTCTGGGTAGGGAAGATCCCCTGGAGAAGGAAATGACAACCCACTCCAGTATTCTTGCCTGGAAAATCCCATGGACAGAGGAGCCTGGTGGGCTACAGTCCATGGGGTCACAAAAGAGCTGGATATGATTTAGCAACTAAACAATAACAATGACCTCTTTAACTTCATTTCATGATTTGTCTTAAAATTGACATTTTTTTCTCAATCTATCTGTAGTGTAATGTGTTTGATACAGCTTAATTATAGTTCTCAGTCATTTCCTGAGCCTTTTTTCCTTTTTCTTTTTTTTTTTTTGGAGCATGTTTAGGGTTGAAACCCAGGTGCTGCCAAAGAAATAAATAAAAATGAACAATGACTTCTCATGCCCATTTTCACTCTACCAGACTGTGGTGCGTACATCACCAATAGTCTAAACCTTCAGGTTCAGATAGCAAAAGGTCCATAGTAAAGGCACTGTAGATTTAGTGTTGGTTTTTCTAGTCACTGTAAGGTTTTCTTTCTTCCCATTTCACAGAAGCGTCTAGTTGGGTTGGTTTATAAACCTTCACAAGACCTGGTGAGATTTAAAGTTTTGAATACAAACAGTCTTCTTACCACTTCTTTTGTATGTAGATGTCCTTGAAATTATTTTCCTTGTTGAAACAAAAAGCTGCTTCTGATTGGTCTAAGTAAAAATTCTGCTTTATTCTGCTCAATTAACTGCTCCAGGGCATAATGAATCGTTTTCGTGGGTAAAATGCTTGGAATTGGCAATGAAAGTCCTCACAGAAAGTCTTGCTGTCAGAAGCACAGACTGTGACACCTGGAAGTTATTGTAGATGCCAGGCAGAACAAACCCTAAGTTTAAAGATGAGGAGACCCATGTGTCTTAGCTCATAATCGGTGGAGCTGAGGCCAGAACCGAGCTCCTACCATTTCTAGATAATGTTCTTTCTACCAAAGAAAGGTTATTTTTCATTGCCAGATGACATCCCAGAGAGCTTAGTCTTTCTGATGCCTAAAAGCATTAACATTTTTGGTTTATAAAATTAATTTTTAAAAAATTTTATTCAAGTATAGTTGATTTGTAATGCTGTGTTAATTTCTGCCGTATAGCCCAGTGATCCCAATATGTGTGTGTGTGTGTGTGTGTGTGTGTGTATTCTTTTTCATATTCTTTTCCATTATGATTTATCACAAGATATTGTGATATAAAATTAACTTTCAAGGACTTTCCTGGTGGTCCAGTGACTAAAACTCCAGGCTCCTAATGCTGGGGGCACAGGTTTGACCCCCCATTCAGGGAACTAGATGACACATGCTGCCATTAAAAGATCCTATTTGCCACAAGTGAGACCTGGTACAGCCAAATAAATAAATAAATATTTGAATAAAATTAAAATTAATTTTCGATACACTGAAAAATGCATTCATCTAACAAACGTGCACTGAGCATCTTCACGTGCCTGGTGCTGTGCTAGTGAAGGTGATCAGGACACCGTCTTCAACGTAAAATCTCTCAGGACCCTCCTAGCCCTTCCTGGGGTTGTGGCCACGTGCCCTGTGCATCTGTAGGAAGATGGGGGTCTTCACTGAAGGATGGCATGGGCTCGAGTGGGATAAGGCCTGCTTCTGGCTCAGAAGCCCTGAATGTACCTCAGCTCCCCTCTCGCTAGACCTGTGGCCGTGAGCAAGCCTCTTCCTTTCTCCGCGTCACCTTTTCCTCATTTGTAGCATGAGGGGCTCATCGATCATGAGACAGGATGAACAGCAAACATGTGGCCAACACGCCGGTGAGAATTACACACATGCTGCATGTAAGTGAGCTCCCGGCTCCTGGAATAGACTGCTGCTGCTGCTGCTGCTGCTAAGTCACTTCAGTCGCGTCCGACTCTGTGCGACCCCGTAGATGGCAGCCCACCAGATGGCAGCCCACCAGGCTCCTCTGTCCCTAGGATTCTCCAGGCAAGAACACTGGAGTGGGCTGCCACTTCCTTCAACGTGTGCATGCATGCTAAGTCGCTTCAGTTGTGTCCGAATCTGTGCGACCCTACGGACAGCAGCCCACCAGGCTCCTCTGTCCACAGGATTCACTAGGCAAGAATACTGGGGTGGGTTGCCATTTCATTCTCCAGGAACAGACCGGGGACTCATGAACTATGTTACTTGCTTAGGGCTGTAGTAACAGAAGACCACAAACTGCTGGCTTAAACAATAGAACTTGACGGTCTCAAAGTCGTGAAGGCCAGACATTCAAGACCAGGGAGTTGACAGGGCTGGGTCTTTCTAAAAGGCCATGAGGAAAAATGCTCTGCCTGCCTCTCTCCCAGCTTCTAATAGTTTCCTAGCAACATCGGGCCATTCCTTGGCTGGTAGATGCATCACTCCGACCTGTGCCTTTATAGGCCTTTACCTGAGCACAGGCAGGTCTTCCTGAGTCCAGAATTTCCTCCTTCAAAGCAACAGTCATGTGGAATTGCAGTCCACCCTAATGACATCTCTTGACTTGATTACCTGCAAAGTCTTCATTTTCAGGTAAGACTGCATTTGCAGGTACTAGAGATCAGGACTTCAGTATCTTTTTACTATTATTATTGGCTGCACTGGGTCTTTGTTATTGCATGCAGACTTACTCTAGTTGTGGGGGGCGGAAGCTACTCTCTAGTTTGTTTATGGTGGGTGGACTTCTCATTGCAGTGGTTTCTCTCATTGTGGAGCACAGGCTGTAGGACACGAGCTCAATAATTGTGAGGGGCTACTAAGGCACATAGGCTTAGTTGCCTCTCAGCATGCGGAATCTTCCTGGACCAGGGATTGAACCCATGTCCCCTGCATTGGCAGGCGGACCCTTAACCACTGGACAACCAGGGAACTCCGGGACATCAGTATCTTTGGGGGAAAGAATTCAACCCATAAGGACTACTGGTGGATCTGCTCAATGAACCAAGACTGAATATCACCTCTCTAGGCTCCCGCAATGTGGTGGCAGCCTCTTTGCACACTCACTTCACTTGACAAATTCACTGAGTCCCCGCAGCTCCTGTGCACTGAGCTTGGAGTTTAGAATAACATCAACCAAAAAAACAAAAACAGAGAGAGACACAACCTAGATCCCCCTTCAGTCCACCTTCTGGTACAGGAGCACCATATAGATAAATAACAGCATTAGAATCAAGGTGGAAGGTGACAAATGTCAAAGAGAGCTAACGGTAATTTTCTGTAGGATTTCAAAGGAGAAAGAGAGGCAGTGAATCTAAAGAAGACTTCCTGGAGGAGGTGGCACTTGAACTGGCCCTTGAAGGATGGGTAGGAGGTGGCCATGGGAAGATGGAGGGAAAGGGAAAGTGTGAACACAAAGACATAAAGGTATATGTTGGTGCAGCCTACACCACACAGGAACACCTCCGAATCCCATGTCGTCAAAGCATTCGCTGGGTTTCTGCTCTTCCTTCCACCACCGCCACCACCCCATTGCCCCAGGCCATCACGACTTTCTGCACAGATTAGGAAAACTGGTCACTTACTGCCTTCACAGGACTTGTGTGAGGTACATGTGACTAAGTTTATAGATGGACAAAGAGTCACATTAAGTCCAGTTTACCCAGTAATTACTTAGGAGCCTCTTCTGATTCTGGGGTCGTGAAAATGAGCAATTCAGGTTCAAAAGCATATTCGTTCTGTTGAAACTCTTCCATGGGGTGGAATTAAGTTCTAACTTTACTCATGTGACATTTTTCCTTTTGTAACTTTAAATCCTACTACCTACAATCAGATCTGAAGAATCCCTCACTAAGAACCAGTTAGCTCATGTGCTGGTGGTGATTTAGTAACTAAGTCATGACTCTTGGGACCCCACAGACTGTAGCCCACCGGGCTCCTTTATTCATGGGATTCTCCAGGCAAGAATACTTGGCTGGGTTGCCATTCCCTTCTCCAGGGCATCTTCTCAACCTAGGAATCAAACCAGTGTCTCCTGCACTGCAGACAAATTCTTTACCATCTGAGCCACCAGGGGAGCCAAATAGCTCATAGGACAGCTGTATTTTTAGGATGGCGGTGTTCTCGAAGCTTAACAATAACTAATCAAAGTAAACAGGACTTCTGAAGAACAGACACACATAAACTATTTAGATAGACAAAAAGATACACCCAGAATTCAAGAAAAACAGAAACCCAGCCTGGTGTGAATCCACTCTTTAGAGGGCAGCTGAGGTTTTACTCAGTGACTTGGAGGAATACTCTGCCTTCCCTGGACTTTTTTTGAAAGTGGAGGTAAGGAAAGGAATATGATAATGAAGGAGCCATAGGGCTCTCCCCTAACACTGGCGCTGAGACCAGCCCGTAGGACTCATATTAACACACATTACACAAAGTTAGAATCTAGAGAGTCTTATGAAACACTTCTCTCCTTCCTCTCCTTACAGCAAAGGTGGCTGTGTGTGTAAAAGAAATGGTAATAGCCAAATCATGTTATCAGGCTGACTCTAAAGAGATCTGGGGGAATTCAGTTGCTGCCTTCTACCAGGGCAAACAACAGAAGCCGAACTCTTTTGAGGCTGAGATCATTCACAGGCAGTGTAGAAACATCTAAGATGGTCATCAAACTGAAGACACACATCTGTGCATAAAAATGATATAGTATTAAGAATTTACTTCATAGCACAGGGAATTCTGTCCAATATTTTATAATGACCACTAAGGAAATAGAGTCTAAAAAAGAGTATATATATATATATATATATATATATCCCATATATATATATATGGGATTCCCTGGTGGCTCCGTCAGTAAAGAATCTGTCTGCAATAATGCAGGACACCTGGTTTCAGTCCCTGAGTTGAGAAGGTCCTCTGGAGAAGGAAATGGAAACCCACTCCAGTGTTCTTGCCTGGAAAATCCCATGGACAGAGGAGCCTGGCAGGCTATAGTCAGACATGACTTAGCTACTAAACCACCACCACCACCATGTGTACATCTATAACTGACTCACTTTGTTGTATAGCAAAAAATAACACAACATTGTAAATCAACTATATTCCAATAAAAAAATTAATTTAAAGAGTGATGTAACACTGGCCAATGCGAATTAAAAAGATGAGAGAAGTCATCAACTTCGCACAGACATCCTCATCTGGCCGTGTCTTCACCTGACACTGCTTTTCTAGATCGAGTTCAAAGTGCTGTCTTGTATTTCTCACTCCTGGAAAGAAACACAGGCTGACTGAAGGGCTCACTGGGTGAATGAGGGGTTCCAGCCTGAGCCACTCCTGAAGGGCCCCTGACAGTTCATCACGAAAGCTCAAAATGGACAATTCTGTTGACATAGAGTGACAGGAAGCTCTAGGAAGGAGGTGGGCTTGTTTCATGCAGGGCAGACATCCCTGTGTAGCCCTTTCATGCTCATGATTTTAACTAATTTTCCATCATGACTATGAGAGATGCCAGGGCCTCAGACACGACCCCCACCATCACCGAGCAGCGGGGAGGGTCTCCCCTGACAGGAGCATCTCTCTGCACACTTGTCACCTGGGTCCATGAGGTGGGACACACACCAGAGCCCATTCCTGGAGTTCCCACATGGAGCCTTGAGACTGGGTGCAACTTGAGATCCCTAAACCAGTGTAACTGGAAATGCTTCCCCACAGAACAGGTGAAGGAGACCTTCAAGAAGGTGGAATAGAAAACATAACAGGAGAGCCTGGCAGCGCTGCAAAAGAGCTCAGGCTGGTCCAATCCTGGGCATCACCCCAGCCCAGCTGCTGCAGCGGGACTCCTGCTCCGCTCTGACCGTGGAGTTGACTGGCTGCCCCCCATCCACTGTCCCCCTTTGTTAAACAACTTGTTTGTTGCTGTTACCATTACAGGTGACCAGTGGAGTTGCGTTTTCCAGCAGGAATTACATTGCACAGCCAAGTCTCAAGATTTAGGTCTGCACGATGCTCCCCTGGACACCCAGAACAGCAGACCACTTTTGTTCCAGGGGGTGGTCTCTTTCTGCAGCCTTTGCCCCCCAGCACCTTCCTCAGGGTCCAGCCTTGTTTCCTGATCTGCACTGGCTTACTCCCCTCAAAGTCCACCTTCCTTCATGGTGACCTGGGCACCATGTGAATCCTTGTCCCTCCATCTAAACTGTCAGAGTATTTAATGTCAACCAGCCTTAAGAAAGCTCTCTGGTTAGACAATATCGTGAAACTGCTATGAAAATTAAGTGGTTCTATGCCCTTCTGTCTGATCCTTGCCATCTGTTTTTCCAAATTCTTCCCACCTCCTTTAACTGACACATCAAGTTTCAGAAAGTTCTTTTAGTTCAAAAGTCATGGGATAGAGCATTTGGCAACCATCACAGTGACCATCGACTCAGGCAAGAATCACCAAGGGATGCTGTCTGGGGAAAAGTCTGATGAAGAATAGGAACCTTACAGTGGACACAGAGCACAAAGATGGCTAAACACGGACAAAGAATCTGGTAGAAGACCGCTGGTGAGTCTTTGTGCTGTCTTTGGAACTTATCTCTACATCTGAAATCAGGAAAAGCCAAATATCCGAGTTCCTAGACACCAGAGGAACACTCAGAAAATGGGTTTAGCACCTCTAAACATGAGATCAGGGCAGATCCTGGGGTCCTGAGACCAACTTAATTTGAGGGTCTGGGCATCCTTGCTGACGACCAGAAGGTAGGAAGGAGGGGGAGGTGGCAATGTGACCCCCTCCTCAGAGAAATGAAGTCAGAAGCAGTTAGCTTTTGGGTTTTCCCTGGTAGATTCCAAGAACCCCCAACCTGAGTATAGGAGATAATTTCTTTCTCTAAAAAATTATTTTATTAAAGTATGAAAATGAAAGTGTTAGTTGCTTGATCATGTCTGACTCTGTGACCCCTGGACTGTAGCCTGCCAAGCTCCTAGTGGATTAACAATATTGTGCTAGTTTCTGGTGTTTAGCAAAGCGATTCAGTGATATATAATACTTTGCATCCGCTAATGCTAAATTCCCAACCCATCCCTCCCGCATGCCCTCCTTGGCAACCACAAGTCTGTCCTCTGTATCTGTGAGCCCGTTTCTGTTTCGTAGAGACGTTCCTTTGTGTCATATTTTAGATTCCACACATAAGTGACACCACATGATATTTGTTTTTGTCCAACTGACTTCACTTAGTGTGATCATCTCTAGGTCTCTCCATGCTGCTGCAAATGGCGCTGTTTCATTCTCTTTATGGCTGAGTAGTATTCCAAGGAGATAATTTCTTAGACATAGTTACTATTATTGGTTTCATTACCATGTAGAACAATCTTGCCTATCACTGAGCAACAAATTAACTTTGTTGTAAATTTGATAAGGTTCCAATCCTAGTTATTGGTGTTGTTACTATTACTGTTTGGCTCAGTTTTATTAGTTTCTTATTCAGGTAGCTTAGCTCTTCCTTTATAAATGTAAAGCAACTTAGGAGGACTCAGCCTTGATTTCTCTCTTTGCTTCCAGGCCTGCTGTGCTGTGTCTGAGGTATCTTGGGCTGAGAAGCCTGAACTTCATAGGCACTTGTTATATAAGGGTCTGAGCTGAGCTTTGATATCAGTCAGAGTTCAATTCCAGCACGTGCAATCTAAGCAAGGTGAATTTGGAAACGCCCTGCTGGGACACTGAGGTAAATGAATGTACTTTTAATTTGTACTATTTAATTAATTGTTTTATTTTTTTGGCCTCACTGCACAGCATACAGGATCCCATTCCCTGACCAAAGACTGAACCCATGCCCCCTGAAATAGAAGCGTGAACTGCCAGGGAATTCCCTGGATGAATGCACTTTAGCTGAAGTTCAAGTAAAACACTTAAGGCACATTTACATCACTTTTATGATTTCCTCACTTCAAACAACTTGTTTGATTCATCTGTGCTAAATGCATCAAATGAAAAGCCTCCCAGTGTGTTTTGCTAGAAACATTGGTGAGAAGCAGAAATCCATCTGTTTTGCACTTTGCTCCATATTCTCCCACAACAATTGGTTGGGAGTCTTTCCCAGTGGCTCCCCAACACGGCTACTCACTGGAACAATCTGATGTTTGGGTCCTTTCCAGACTTCTCTTTAAAGACCTGGGAAGGGAATTCCGTGGCAGTCCAGTGGTTGCTGCTGCTGCTGCTGCGGCTAAGTCGCTTCAGTTGTGTCCAACTCCGTGGCCTCATAGACGGCAGCCCACCAGGCTCCCCGGTCCCTGGGATTCTCCAGGCAAGAACACTGGAGTGGGTTGCCATTTCCTTTTCCAATGCATGAAAGTGAAAAGTGAAAGTGAAGTTGCTCAGTCGTGTCCAACTCTTTACGACCCCATGGACTGTAGCCTACCAGGCTCCTCCATCCATGGGATTTTCCAGGAAAGAGTACTGGAGTGGGATGCCATCGCCTTCTCTGAGTCCAGTGGTTAGGGCTTTGCAGTTCCACTGCAGGGGGCTCAGGTTTGACTTCTGGTCAGGGAATTAAAATCCTGCATGCTGTGTCTGGCAGCCAAAAACAAACAAATAAAATAAAAATTTTAAAAATAAATGAAGACCTGGGAAGGCCTGGACTGGTGATTTTCAGGTGCCACTCAGTTGAGCACAACTGACCTGCATTATTGCTCAGGTCCATGGCTATGATTGCAAGAGTCAGATGGAGAGTCTTAGCCTCCACTCTGCCCCTCCAGGCAAAGCCAACCTGGGGGGGCCTCCGCAGATAGTCCTAGAGTTGCACTGAGGAGCCTGAACCCCTGAGGGCAGCTCCAGAGAGGAGCAGGGGCACCAGGGAAAGTCCACGCTGTGACAGTGGTGGGCATTGCACACTGTACGTTCTCTGGATGAACAGAGATGAATTTAGCCAGGACACTTGGGTGTGGGGAGTGAGAAGTGGGTGAGCTTGAGGAGGGACATTTTAGGTGCAGGGGACTAACAAAAAGTGATTATTAAGAGATTATATCATGTGTGTGAAACTTTTGAAAACTATAAAGCACTGTAGAATTTAAAGAATCATTCAATAAAAATAAAATTCAGTCAGTTCCATTCAGTTCAGTCGCTCAGTCATGTCCAACTCTGCAACCCCATGAACCGCAGCATGCCAGACCTCCCTGTCCATCACCAGCTGCAGGAGCGTACCCAAGCTCACGTCCATTGAGTTGGTGATGCCATCCAACCAACTCATCCTCTGTCATCCCCTTCTCCTCCCACCTTCCATCTTTCCCAGCAGCAGGGTCTTTTCAAATCAGTCAGTTCTTCACATCAGGTGGCCAAAATATTGGAGTTTCAGCATCAGTCCTTCCAATTTAGGATGGACTGGTTGGATCTCCTTGCAGTCCAAGGGACTCTCAAGAGACTTCTCCAACACCGCAGTTCAAAAGCATCAATTCTTCAGCACTCAGCTTTTAATTGAAAATAAATAAATAACACTTCTGGGGATCTCTTTTGGAGATCTTTATTTTTACCACCAAAAAAAAAAAAAAAGGCAGAAGAAGAAGAAATGGTAGAGCTTGGTGCAAGCCTAGCTCTGCCTGATGGTATCATTTTTTTAAGTCCCCAGAACAAGGATCAAACCCTGTGCCACCTGCATTTGGAGCACAGTCTTAACCACTGGACCTTCCCTAATGATGTTTTGTTTCTTACTTCAAGAGCCCTTTTATCAAAAAAACAAAAACAAAAACTGGCAAGATCTTCTAGACGGATTAACCAATACCAAACATTCTGTGTGCTGTTCTTATCTACCTTTAGACAGGATCTCAAGGACTCACTGGTAATAGCAGATATTTTAAATTAAAGCCAAGATATTTGAAAGGTCAGTCTGAAGAAAAGTCTAGGAAACAGGCTCTCACATAGTGAATTACTCAGTAGGATCCAAGATAGTCAACACTTTCCAGCAGGTCACCCAATCTCTCCTCTTCAGCAAGACACTGACTACATACCAGCGATCATCATTGGTAGAAACTACATTACTCAGTGTTGTTGGATAAGGCGGTAGTTTGCAGACCTTTTGTCCTCTGGTACCAGTAATAAGTGACTGCTCCTTGGTTTATGTTACAAGATGGTACAATTGACCCCAGGACTGTGGTTGTAGCCTCAGGAGGGGCCAGCCTCCTAAGAACATTGTTAATAAAAGGTTATCGGTGTGACAAGCTTAGGGTTGTCAAACCAATGTCTGGCTCCCAATAGGCCCTGTGCAGGTGTCTGTTATTGACACAAACTCCAAAATCTGCTACAGGGTACTAATTATTTCCCTGTAAGTTCTGAGCTGCAGTGCAATGCTGGGATTCCAGGGAGCAGGAATCTTACTTAGAACACGCAGGTATCCACAACGCAGGACACTGATTCTCTAAGCTGGGTTTGTAAGTGGTTATTTATTCAGTTGAACCATGAGCTTGAAGATGAAGTCTTGTCTCAACAAATACTGGTCAGGTATTTGCTGCACGCAGGGATGCAGAGATGGTAGGAGGGAAAGATTACAGCGACCATGACCTTGTGCAAGGCGCAGTGCCCTTTATAACCTCCCAGCAGCCCTGTCTCCATTTTTCCAGGAGGAAACTGAAGTCTTAAGGAACCGGGTAACTGCCAGACCATCTAACGCCACGGCCACCTCCACCCTCATCAGTACGCCCCCGAGTACACCCCGAAGGAGAGACTCTACAGGTTAAGAACTAACGGAGACCTGGAGCAGAGGGCTCCAAATGTTGGGGCACCCGAGCGCCCCCTCTGCTGCCAGAAGCACCCCTCTTCCTAACACTGGGGAGTAGGCTGGAAGGGAAGGAACGGAGTGGCGAGGGGCTCCTTCGCTGTGCAGGACGCCAGGCGCCGGGCGAGCTCCTGGAAGACACTTCAGTCCGTCTCCAGACTCCTGGGCTCTGCGCACCGGGACGCAGGTCTCCGTGCCTTCAAAGCGCTGCGCGACAGCCACGCCAGCGCCCCAAACCTTGGGCAGGGGCCAACGGTCACTTCCCCGCCCTCCAGGCGCGGTATGCAAATCCGAGCACCAGGAAGTAGCTGGGACCTCCCGGCCCAGCTCGGCGACGGCCAGTTCCTCCTCCGCTGCTCCGGGCCGCCGCCGCCGCTCGCTCTGGGCCGTGGCGCCTCCGGGCCGGTCGCCCTGCAGCCTCCAGCCCGCGGCAGGCGGGGCGGCCGCGCCACCCGGGCCCCTGCCCGCACCCCGCACTCCGCGCGCCCCCGCCCCGTCCTGCCCCGCCGGGCCGCCCCGTCGCGGCCCCAGCTCGGATCCCCGGCCACCGTGGAGCGCCGCCGCCGCCCCGCGACTCACACACGGAGCTGGTGAGTCCCGGGCGGGACCCGGGCGGGGTGAAATGGGGAGCGCGCGGCGGGGCGGTGAGTACGCTCGGATGCCTTCCGCCCGCGGAGACTCGGCCCCGGGAGCGCGATCGCGGGGGCGGGAGGCTCCGCAGGTGTCTCAGTGCCCCGGCCGCAGGGGCGGGGCGGGCGCACCGCGGGGCCCTCCGGCGCTGCCCCTAGGGCCGGATGCTGTCCCCGCGCGGGCGGGGAAGCCCTTCTCCACGCGGAGCGCGCGCGCGGCGGAGATCCCCGGGGGACCCCAGGCCTGCACAGTCCGGTATCCCCTCCGGGCCCGGGGCCCCTCCGCGAACCGCGGGCATCTGCCCTCCTCGGGGCCTGGGCGGAGCTTGACGTCCGGGCTCTGCGGTGGAGGCGGTGCGCACCCTCCCGCCGAGCCCGGCGCCTCCCGGCCTGCGGAGCCGCAGCCCCGAGCCCCCTGCGGCAGAGAGGAAGCGAGAGTTATTTTAAGAATTCAGGGGTTGCCTTTCCTTCGCCTTGGGGGAAGGGTGTGAGCGTCAGTTCCCACTTTCCTGCGTTATCTCGGCCACTGTGGTGTCTTCGAGATGTTGAGCGTTTGTTATGTTCCATCTAATAGCAAGCGTGATCGTGGGGTGTGTATGTGTGTGTCTGTTTGAATTACCCCAAATCCACCCAACTTCTTTGTCATCTCAAAAACTCGAGGCTGAACCCAGGCTTCTCAGTTTCATAGCTAAGTGTGAACTGGGGCCCGTTACTGAAATTCTCGGTTAGGGTTTCCTTGTCTACCTTCTGAGCTATTTATTGCATTTAAAGCCCCAAGCACATACTAGACATTCCATAAACGGTGCTGTTTTTATTGCAAATAATTCTATCCATTACAACGAGGCTCTCTGGTTCTTTGCAGTTTGATGATTTTAAACCTAAGACGACTTATCCAATTTAGCCACTTGACCTTACTGGTACACTGCATAATAAATACACCAGTGATTTACTATCCCAAAGCAGGCCCCGGAGGCTGACTCAGGCTAAGAACAAGCCAATGAGGAGGTTTGACTTACTTTTGATTTCTTGGCTACCCCCAGCTGGCTGTAGGGTTCAGTAGGGCCGGGGTGGGAGTGGGGGGTGTGTCTCTCTCTCCAGCACCTTCTAAAGCAGGCTGGAGGGAAATAGGTACTGAGTCCTCCGAATCTGTCCTGATGAGGTAAGCTTTGATGGAAAAGAGTAGGATTCAGGTGGCTCCTAGTTCTCTCTTGAAGTCAGTGTTTTGAGGCTTGAAGTCATTTAATTTGATCACAAGAGGCTCTTGGTGATTGGTCCTTTTTGGATGCAGAATGGGGTAACCTTCTTCCTGAGAGAAGAATAGAGGGCAGCCAATGTGAAGGGAGAGAAAACAGGAGCCAGGAAGCCTGAGTTTGGGTGTCTTCCATCACTTTTCAGAACTGTGATTTGGGATAAATTACTTGGACCATTTATCCCATCAACATCTCCTTCACATTGGTAATTAGAATTATATTATGATTTGCCCATATGTGTATAGTCCGTTTTCTCCACTACAATGAAATGTCCTTGAAAACAGCTTTGTCTAGTTTGTCCAGAACGCCAGCCCTGGTGCCTGTCACATGGTCAAGACTGCTTGGAAGAAGGAAGGAGAATCTCCTCCAAGTCTCACTCCGTGCAAGTCTGAGGAACAGGGCTGGCCCCTAAGGCATCTGTAGCCCACTGGCCCTCTAGTCCTGGCTTCTAAAATGGGAATTGGAGGAAGCTGACTGTCAAGTTATCGCAGCACTAGAGTTCTCCGCTCAGGACTGGTTTCCATGCTTCTAACACTGAGAGAGAAGTCTTGATTTGAAGTGGTAAGATGCAGCTTGCAAAGCTGACATCTGGGCAACTGTTATGCAGTCAAAAAGACACACAACATCCTAGAATCATCAATGTTGGAAAGGTTTGTAGAGTACTTGTGTGATACCTGAATGCTGCCCATGGCATTCTCTTAGCAGAAAATGGTCCAGCAAGGTAGTAATTCAATGATTCCCAAAGCCTTTTAGTTCCATTATTTTTGTATCAAAAAAAAAATCACCAAAACTTTTAAGATGCCAACTGGTTCAAATGAATATATGGTTTGTAAATTACAACATGAAATCATATTATCCATAAATGAACCCATATATTCATTTAAAATCTGCACAAATGACAGCACATGTCCCTCAGCATGGAGCACTGCTGTGGCCCACTCACACCGTTGATCTGTGACCTTCGGGTCCTCAGGCATGGGGAGAGTTGAAAAGGAAAGGTCATCGCATCACTAGTTGGGACGCTAATCAGTGACATGTTGATGTCAAAGACAGTCTCAGACCTTTCCTTGGCTCCTTCTGCCAATGGTGGTACTGATGATTTTTGCTGATCCAGGGCTCTGAAGCCTTCTGAACACTGGTATCCTCCAAACCTCTCAGGACTCTGCATGGTAGGCTGAGATCAAAAAAAGAGGTGGGCGGGGGTCGGCACGACTAGTGTCACGGGCCTGACTAAGGACATCATTGGGCCCAGTAGGTACGTTTTCCCACTCCAGCTCTGAGTGCTTTTCCCACTTTTCTGCCTTTGGATCTATAGTAGTACTCCATTACTTAAAAGTAAAGAAATGAGCTCGTCATTTAATGAACATTTTAAGGACAGAATCACAAGATCGTGTTCTTCTATCATATGGAGATGGTCTGCACTAAGGGACTGTCTGAGTCAATGAGCAGGTGGACCAGTGAGCAGGGTGCGGAGGCTGCTGTGTCGAGCCGAGTTTCTGTCTTTCGGTTTTGCTGCCTGCTCCGGGAAGGGGGAGCCCTGATAGCCCCCCAGATGACATCTGTCCTGGTCACTGTCAGAGCAGCAGTAGTGACTGCCTTCAGGACTGTTCCTTGCTTGTGGGTCAGTGTGTTGTTGTTTAGTCGCTAAGTCGTGCCCAGCACTTTTGCGACCCCATGGACTGTAGCCCACCAGGCTCTTCTATCCTTGGGATTTCCCAGGCCAAGAATCCTGGAGTGGGTTGCCATTTCCTTTTCCAGAGGATCTTCCTGACCCAGGGATCCAACTGGAGTCTCCTGCAGATTGGCAGGCGTAATCTTTACCACTGAGCCACCTGGGAAGCCTCTGGGACAGTATAGAAGTACTCAATGATACTTTCTAAAAAAGTTCCCTCTAGCTTCTTTATAAACCCTACAAGTCTCCTTGTATGGTTGTTATAAAAGTGAGAGGTGTCATTCAAGGGGAACATACAAGGTCAGGAGACAGGGCCCATGGGATGGACGTGGAAACATGCAGCCTCCTTCCTGGGCTCCTGTTGTGGACCAGGCTCATCCTAAGTCCACACTCTTATAATGCATAAACATTTCCTTCCAGCTTTTAAGATTGATGAGAAGAAGGACAAGGAAGAGGAAGTTGATCAGAAGTACTGAAAGATTTCTTACAGCTGCCTGGTTTCCTGATACTTAATTGTGAAACCTTGAGTTCAGTCTCTCATCATTTCTGACATTTATTTTGAGTAAGTTCCCATTTGGGGGAGAAGCCTGTGTATAGAAAATAGTTTGGAAATCTACCCATAGTGGTGGTTTAGTGGCTGAGTCCCGTCTGACTCATGACCCCACAGACTGTAGGCTCCTCTGTCAATGGGATTTTCGAGGTGTGAATACCAGAGTGGGTATCCATACCATTCCCTTCTCCACCCAGGAATCGAACCCGGGTCTCATGCATTGCAGGCAGATTATTTACTGACTGAGCTGCGAGTGAAGCCCTGCCCATGGGGGGATTCAAATTTTTGAAACACATCAATTTAAAGACTCGGACCTTCTTTCAGATTTCTTGACTACATTAGCTGGAAGTGCTGTCTTGCCATTTAGAACAACAAGTTTCAGGAGTTACTTGGGATGATGTGTGGAAAAGGCTCATCCATGCTGGCAGGTGGCAGGGGCTATTATCACCCTGGTTCTTCATTCTTGGGCTTTCTCTTCAGTCTTGTCCTGACCTTCACTTTGCCTTGTTGTTGTTCTTGTTCAGTTGCTCAGTTGTGTCAGACTTTTCCCGACCCTGCAGACTATAGCATGCCAGCAGGCTTCCTTGTCCTTCACCATCTTCCAGAACTTGCTGAAACTCATATCCATTGAGTTGGTGATGCCAGCCAACCTCTCATCCTCTACTGTCCCTTTTCTCCTCCTGCTTTCAATTTTTCCCAGCATCGGGGTCTTTTCCAGCGAGTCAGATCTTTGCATCAGGTGGCCGAAGTATTGGAACTTCAGCATCGTCCTTCCAGTGAATGTTCAGGGCTGATTTCCTTTAGGATTGACTGGTTTGAGCTCCTTACAGTCCAAGGGACTCTCAAGAGTCTTCTCCAACACCATAGTTCAAAAACATCAATTCTTGGGCACTCAGCCATCTCTAAAGACTACTGGAAAAACCATAGCTTTGACTATACAGACCTTTGGCAAAGTAATGTCTCTGCTTTCTAGCATGCTGTCTAGGTTGGTCATAGGTTTTCTTACAAGGAGCAAGCGTCTTTTAATTTCATGGCTGCAGTCACTGTCTGCATCTTAGTACTGACTAAGCATCAACACTCCTGATTTGCTGCCAAGCTGTTTAATGACAGTTGTATTTATAATCAGAATACAATTTTCCTTTTATAGAACTCTTCCAAAGTGTTGGTTACTTATCTCTGCTTTATTCACCATCAGTGTATGTCCAGTCTCTCTTCTCTAACTCCCCTCTTCAACTCCTTTCTCACTGTCTTACAGAGCCTGCAAGCCATGCATTGATAGGAACTGACCATTATTGGTTAACCTCAGTGTAACTGTGTTCTTTCTTCATTGTGCTTAGATGTGTAAGTGATGCTCCATAAAATGATGGATGAATGGGCATATGTTAACAGAGACCATTGGATGGATGTTTCTTGGTGTGGGCTCTGCTCTTGATGATCTATAGGACTTCGGGAAGAAGTCTTCATCGAGAGGTTCAGAGAGGGTCTTTAAGTGTCTCATTTCCCTTTTACCATTCACACTTGAGACACAGTCAGATATTGTCGGGCCTGCCCACACTCCCCCCTTTCTTTTTTTTTAATTTTATTTTTTTAACACCAAAAATATTTTGTATTGGGGTATAGCCAATTAACAATGTGATGATAGTTTCAGGTGAACAGCAAAGGGACTCAGCCCTTCATACACATGTATCCATTCTCCCCCAAAACTCCTCCCCTCCAGACTGGCACATAACATTGAGCAGAGGGCCATGTGCCATATAATAGGTTTTTGTTGGTTATCCTTTTTAAATATAGCAGTGTGTACATGACCTTCCCAAATTCCTTAACTACCCCTTCTTCCCGGCAACCATGAGTTTGTTTTCTAAGTCTGTGAGTCTCTTTCTGTTTTGTAAGTTCACGTGTACCATTTCATTTTTAGATTCCACATATTAAGGATGTCATATGGTATTTCTTCTTCTCTGTCTGGCTTACTTCTCTCAGTGTGATTTTCTAGGTCCATCCATGTTGCTGCAAATAGCCTTATTTCATTCTTTTTAATGGCGGCACACTCCTCCCTTCTGGTAAGCATCGAACGTCACTCTGTATTGATCCCGAGTCATGCTGGTTGGAAGCTCATTGTCGGCTCTCCCCAGTTCTCTCTCCACTGGTCCAGGGTTTGGTGGGAGTTATGGTGACTTTTCGACGCTGGTGTGGGTCCCCAGTGAGATGGTAAGGCAGGTCTGGGTTCATCCTGCCTCCAACCAGAGCAGAGATGTCTGCCAGGTGCTGGGCCTTCTGGGTGCCTCCAGTCTTGCTGGAAATGTTAACCCACACAGGGGCGAGGGCAGCTGAGAAGCTTGTCTCAGAGAGACCGTCTGGAGAGCGAGGCCCACTTCTGCTTTCCACAGGGAAGCTGGGTCACAGAGCACAGAACTGCAGCAGGAGGCCGCAAGAAAGTGATACTTCCTTCTGCTTCGAAGGCCCAGGCCCGTCATTTGCCTGCAGCCCCACCTTCCTCACCACCCAGACCTGCTTTTTCCTCTGGGCTGGGGTTCTTTCTACCATCTTCTCTGCAGTTGGTCCGTGAGAAGGCGGAAGGGAGGGGAAGGGAAGGAGGGCGAATGAAGCCAGTCCTCAGTGCAGAGCCTTCTGGGGTTGGGGAGACCCCTACAGCCACGCTGGATTGTTCAGCCACAGAAAGATGTTCGTTTTGAAATTCTCCATCATGGAAATCATTACAAAACTCTGAGTAGAGGTTTTGAAATCTTTTAATGTTCAGGCAGTATAATTATTTCTTAATCTTAACTACAGTGGATCAGTGCTGTTTTAAAAATTCTTTAAGCTCTGAGTGTTAGTCGGTCAGTCATGGCCAGCTCTTTGTGACACCCATGGGTGTAGCCTGCCAGGCTCCTCTGTCCAGGGGATTTTCCAGGCAAGAATATTGGAGAAGGTTGCCATTTCCTTCTCTAGGGGATCTTCCTGACCCAGGGATCAAACCTGGGTCTCCTGCATTTGCAGACAGATTTTTTACTATCTGAGCAACCAGCCTCTCCTTAAATACTTGGGGTAGCTCAGTGACCTTTCAAACTTCTTTGACCTTGATCCGTATCAAGAAGCATCATCTTTTATCTTGTGCCAGAATGCACATCTATCTGTATGCAAAGAAAGAAAGAGGAAGAGAGAAAGAAAATTTGGTGAAAAGCCCCTCCCCACAGCTAGGGGGTGGGGAGTGTGACCCCAGGCAGTCCTCTGAGGCCAGCTTGGTGAGATGTAAAATACACAGAAGTGAGGAATCCCTGGTGACTTGGTGGTTAGGACTTTCTGCTTTCACTGCTGTGGCCTGGGTTCAGTCCTTGGTCTGGGAGCTATGATCCAGCAAGCAGCTTGGCCCCAAAATAACTCCATAAGTAAAGTAAAATGCACAGAGGTGAGCCCAGTTATTCTATAAGCTCCTGTCCAATACGGTTTATTACACAAACACAAGTTAAGATACATCTGGCTTTCCAGGTGGCGCTAGTGGTAAAGAACCCTCCTGCCAATGCAGGAGACATAAGAGATGCGGGGTTGATCCCTAGGTTGGGAAGATCCCCTGGAGGAGGGCATGGCAACCCACTCCAGTATTTTTGCCTGGATAATCCCATGGACAGAGGAGCCTGGTGGGCTACAGTCCATGGAGTCACAAAGAATTGAATATGACTGAAGCAAAGTAGCAGGCATACAATGAATGGTATACCTTGTAAATATCTTTAAAATAGAATTAAATTATACTTACTAGTGTGAAAGATGTTCTTTAAAAAGCTGAACACAAGCTGAACAGTAATATATATTACCATTTCTGAAATACAATAGTCACGTTGACACAATGATAAACTATGAATATCAATGGTTTTTTTATACTAAAGTTTTCAATACTGATTTTTTCTGGGTGATGGATGAATGCTGATTTTTCTTCTTTATGTCTTTCTTTTGTTACAAAGATTATGACTTACATGGTTTTAAGACAGTGGCGTGATGGGCGATGACACGCAATAAGCTGGTGAGACAGCAGGAAACTTTAAGGGAAAAGTGGCCCTTTTGATGGTTGTGTGGATATCGTTGTGGGCAGACTGACCCTAGAGGAACTCACACTGCAGACGGTGTAAGCAGACAGAATATTTTCCTAAAGAAGTGTCTACTGATATTTACTCATATTTAATACTGAGTTTCTTGAGAACCTACCATCCGTTAGCCCCAGTTTTGGAGAGGAAACCCTGAAGGGGAGAAGGGGCCTGGTGTGGGGAGAACAGACCAGTTCGCACAGCATCCCTGGGCGGCCAGGCAGTGATGAGGCAGTTTGCGGAGGCGCGAAAGAGCCGTGCCCCCAGGACCCTCCGTGTTGGGTTTCACTGTGTAGACCAAGGTGAATCTTGTGGAAAGTCTTTGTGGGAAACTGTTTTTTTCCCCATCACAATCACTTTCTTGGCTAGACTCTTCTGTAACAAAGTATTGATGACGTTGCCAAAAAATGTAGAGACACAGAGATACTCAGTAATGGCTAAGTGTCCTCTGAATAGGTGAGTGTCATCCTCTGAATAGGTGGATGATTAACGCCGGGGGGGGGGAGGGAATAGGGACTTCCATGGAGATTAACTGGGGGCTAGAAAGTAGTATTTATTGCCTTTGTACATGACCTAAGACTCGTTTGTAGTTACTAGCGAGCAGATATTTGGTCACTCCCCTGGGAGGTAATGACCTTGTCCAGACATTTATCTGACTCTTCCTGATGAGGCAACACTGCTGAGGGGAAAAAGAAGTTGAGTTCTAAGTTTCTGTAGGGTTATCAGTATTTTCCATTTGACTTAAACGCAGACTGTTGGGATTTCCCTGCAGTCCAGTGGTCAGGACTCAGCTCTCAGTGCAGGGGGCATGGGCTCAATTCTTTCGTGAGGAACTAAGATTCCCAAAGTGTGCCGATAAATAAGTAAATAAATAAATGGAGACTGCTGTACAGCAGCGGTGTTGGCCTTGTTCTTACCATATACAAATTCATGTGTTTAAAAACATCACCATAACCAGGAATGGCAACAGTTGGACAAAACGGGACAATTAGGCAATTTTTCAAGGAATGCCTTTGTAAAATCAGACATGGCCTGTTGAATACATGCTGTATTCAGTGCCTGCTGCATGCTAAGTTGCATCAGTCATGTCCAACTCTGCGACTGCAGCCCCTGAGGGATTATTAGTTTTAACCTCGAGAGGAGATAGTCTAATGTGGTGGAAAGAAGATAGTCTTCCAGGTGACACAAATCCGAAGTCAGGTGAACTTCTGATCTGCCTGGGGCACCAGGAATCACCAGAGGCTACAGGGTGAGCTTGGAGTTCTTGGCATTCAAAGATGCCCTCAGGAGTGGGACATGGGGCCATAGCGTGGTTCTCAGAGCGAGATTGTTTTTGCCCTAGACAGGTGAACACAGCACTCTGCAGGCAGGACAGGACTCTTGGTGACAGCGAGGGGATGATGCTTGGTCATGTAGGGTTGGGGGAGAAGGAATTTACCACTTGAAGACCTTAAAGAGAGGCATCCTTAAATGATGAGAGACTTTATCATCCGAGGAGTGATGGACCAATACAATAGTGGACGTGCTCCCTGCTTCAGGTAAGTTGCTAATACACAGTTTATGGTCATCAGGATGATTAAACACGCACCCCAAGAGCTGGCTTTTGTCTCTCTGGACCACGTTGACTTTTCCAGCTGTTTCAACTTTAATGCATGGCAAGTATACATAAAAAACAAAATTCAACAAGTTCAGTTACATAACTCTCTACATACCTTTTCTCTTATGGTTTTCAATTATTTTAAAAGTTTTAAGTAAGTGAAGATAACCACTAAATGAGAAATTAATGGTCATTTCCCATAAATTCCTTTATCTGTGGATATCCTTTCAAATTTTTAATAGAAAAAATTTCTGAGCAGTTTGGTAAATGACTTGAATGTTACCTTATTGCTATAGTTCTGTCTTCAGCTAAGGCTCTGCTGCACAGCCCCATTTAACAAATGACTCATCCCCTCTGTTGTCAGCCATTGGACTCTGGACATCAACTGTCTACCTTGGTGTCCAACATGAAAATCAGACTCTCAGAGGAGAAAAATATCTTGGCTGTGTTTCTCGAACATAGGCCTTATCAAGCAGTCACTTTCTCTTGAGCACTGGGTCTCAAAAGTTAGCCTCTGTCCCAGTGATTCTAACAGTGGTAAAGGAGGTCACACTGTGAGAAGCACTGTGACAGGTATATTCCTGTTGGCCACAGTGGCCCATTTCATTTTGTCTAGCTGTGGATATTCAAAAGCTTTTTTGTCTTGTACTGTAATGCCATTTCTATAGTTTCTGCTTGTTGGTTCTAGTTCTACGCTGTTTCTGCACAGTTGAAGCCAGCCGCTGTTGGACTATCCAGCCATTGTGGCTGTTAAGTATGGAATGTGTAGGGACATAACTGTTGTACTGTCCACCCAGCACTGTTACTTCACCTCTCCTCTAACAGAGCCCAGATTATGCCAAGATCCAGCTTCTCCATGGAAGTTTCTGCAGAAGTTTTCCACATCCCCATCTATATAAACTGGCTCTGACTGGTCAAATGCTACTATTCTTACCAGCGATTGGTTCATCAGGGGTGTACTTTGGGTTGAATGGTAATCAGTGAAAAAAGTGATGCTCCATAGATGGTCCTAAGATACAAACAGAAAAGGTGTAGGAGAGAGAGGAGAGAAGGAAAGTCAGACCTGGACAAAAGATAAAGAAATACAACACAATATGTGAAAGTCAGGAAATTGGAAATTGGAAGGGAGATAATGTAAGTTATTCTGATCAGTAATTTGTGATCTGTACCGTGTGTGGTTGTCTGCTCTGTGTTTGTTCTAGTCGCACAGACCAGTGTGGAATTAATGCTGATAACTGGGCTTCTGTAATCACAGTGGATTTTTTTAAATGTATATTTATTGGGAGAAAAGTTATGACAGACCTAAATAGTGATTAAAAAGCAGAGACATCACTTGGGCAACAAAGGTCCATATACTCAAAGCCATGGTTTATCCAGTAGTCACATATGAATGTGAGCTGGACCATAAAGAAGATTGATCACCCAAGAATTGACGCTTTTGAATAGTAGTGCTGGAGAAGACCCTTGGGAGTCCTTTAGACAACAAGAAGATCAAATCAGTCAATCCTAAAGGAAATCAACCCAGAAATTCATTGGAAGGACTGATGCTGAAGCTCTAATACTTTGGCCACCTGATTCAAAGGACTGACTCATTGGAAAAGATCCTGATGCCGAGAAAGACTGAGGGAAGGAGGAGAAGCGGGTGACAGAGATGAGATGGTTGGATGGCATCACCAACTCAATGGACATGAGTTCGAGCAAACTCTGGGAAATAGTGAAGGACAGAGAAAAGCCTGGCATGCTGCAGCCCCTGGGGTCGCAAAGAGTCGGACATGACTGTGCGACTGAACAGCAGCACATTTACTGAGTGTTGTGTGTCAGGCATTGTGGTGGGTGCTTGAGGGAAACATAAACCTTAATAAGTGTGAACTTCCTGTCCTAAAGAGTTTATTGTGTTCTAGTTTGTCTGGGCTGTTCACACACCAGAGGCTGACAAATTAATTTGCTGTGGTCATNAGAAGATTGATCACCCAAGAATTGACGCTTTTGAATAGTAGTGCTGGAGAAGACCCTTGGGAGTCCTTTAGACAACAAGAAGATCAAATCAGTCAATCCTAAAGGAAATCAACCCAGAAATTCATTGGAAGGACTGATGCTGAAGCTCTAATACTTTGGCCACCTGATTCAAAGGACTGACTCATTGGAAAAGATCCTGATGCCGAGAAAGACTGAGGGAAGGAGGAGAAGCGGGTGACAGAGATGAGATGGTTGGATGGCATCACCAACTCAATGGACATGAGTTCGAGCAAACTCTGGGAAATAGTGAAGGACAGAGAAAAGCCTGGCATGCTGCAGCCCCTGGGGTCGCAAAGAGTCGGACATGACTGTGCGACTGAACAGCAGCACATTTACTGAGTGTTGTGTGTCAGGCATTGTGGTGGGTGCTTGAGGGAAACATAAACCTTAATAAGTGTGAACTTCCTGTCCTAAAGAGTTTATTGTGTTCTAGTTTGTCTGGGCTGTTCACACACCAGAGGCTGACAAATTAATTTGCTGTGGTCATGGGTGGGACAGTTACCTTGCTCAGGAAATCCCTAGGCATCTGAATCAGTACACAGAAATCAAGAGTTCTGGTAAAGAAGGAAGGCAACGTGTGAAGTGGTTAGAGCACATTATGTGAAATTAATCACATTTGGGTTCAAATTCCAGGCCTGTCTCTTCATAGGCATAAGGTGCTGGTTTTGCTGACCTCAGATTTAAACCTCAGAGGCTGGTTGCGGGGATTCCAGGATGTAATAGGTTCAGAACTAAACTATGTTTGAAGCACATAGCCAATGGTAGCCGTTGTTATGAACAAAAGAAAGTTGCTTAGGATTGTTACTACCAAAAAAATAAAACTGATAGGAAGAAAACCCAGAAAATAATAAATGTTGGTGAGGATATAGAGAAATTGGAATCTTTCTGCACTGCTGTTGGGACTGTAAAATAGTGCAGACCCTTTGGAAAACAGTATGGCAGTTACTCCCAAAATTAAACACAGAATTACCTTTCAATTCAGCAGTTCCACTTGTCTGTATAGACCCCCAGAATTGAAAGTGGGGTCTCCAAGAGATATCTGTACACCCACATTCTAGCAGCATTATTCACAATAGCCAGGGGGTGGAAGCAACTCAAGTGTCCATCAATAAGTGAATGGATAAACAAAATGTGGTGTATACATACAATATCATACAACCTCGAAAAGGGAGACTCTGATGCAGGCTACAACATGGATGTATCTTGAGAACAGTATGTTAAGAGAAATAAAAGGACAAATATTGTATGATTGCATCTATGAGGTCCTTTTGCTGTTGTTCATTTGCTAAAGTCCTGTCCAACTTTTTACGACACCATGAGTTGCAGCTTGCTGGGCTTCTGTGTCCTTCATTATCTCCTGGAGTTTGCTCAAACTCATGTCTGTTGAGTTGGTGATCTCATCCAACCATCTCATCCTTTGCCACCCCCTTCTCCTCCTACCCTCAATCTTTCCCAGCATCGGTGTCTTTTCCAATGACTCAGCTCTTTGTATCAGGTGCCCAAAGAATTAGAGCTTCAGCATCAGTCCTTTCAATGAATATTCAGGGACGATGCTGTGAAAGTGCTGCATTCAATATGCCAGCAAATTTGGAAAACTCAGCAGTGGCCACAGGACNAGAGCCAGGCATCCTGGAATGTGAAGTCAAGTGGGCCTTAGGAAACATCACTCCAACCAAAGCTAGTGGAGGTAATAGAATTCCAGTTGAGCTATTTCAAATCCTAAATGATGATGCTGTGAAAGTGCTGCACTCAATATGCCAGCAAATTTGGAAAACTCAGCAGTGGCCACAGGACTGGAAAAGATCAATTTTCATTCAATCCCAAGGAAAGGCAATGGCAAAGAATGTTTAAACTACCGCATAATAGCACTCATCTCCCATGCTAGTAAAGTAATGCTCAAAATTTTCCAAGCCAGGTTTCAATAGTACATGAACGGTGAAATTCCAGATGTTCAAGCTGGACTTAGAAAAGGCAGAGGAACCAGAGATCAATTTGCCAACATCCATGGGATCATCAAAAAAGCAAGGGAGTTCCAGAAAAACATATATTTCTGCTTTATTGACTATGCAAAAGCCTTTGGCTATGTGGATCACTACAAACTGTGTAATATTCTTAAAGAGACGGGAATACCAGACACTTGACCTGCCTCTTGAGAAATCTGTATGCAGGTCAGGAAGCAACAGTTAGACCTGGACATGGAACAACAGATTGGTTCCAAATCGGGAAAGGAGTAAGAGAAGGCTGTGTATCATCACCTTCCGTATTTAACTTCTATGAAGAGTGCATAATGCAAAATACCTGGCTAGATGAAGTATAAGCTGGAATCAAGATTGCTGGGAGAAATATGGATAACTTTAGATATGCAGATGACACCACCCTTGGCAAAAAGCGAAGAAGAACTGAAGAGCCTCGTGATGAAAGTGAAAGAGGAGAGTGAGAAAGTTGGCTTAAAACTCAACCATCAGAAAACTAAGATCATGGCATCTGGTCCCATCACTACATGGCAAATAGACGGGGAAACAATGGAAACATTGAGAGATTTTATTTTGAGGGGCTCCCAAATCACTGCAGATGGTAACTGCAGCTATGAAATTAAAAGATACTCGCTCCTTGGAAGAAAAGCTATGACCAGCACAGACAGCATATTAAAAAGCAAAGACATTACTTTGCCAACAAAGGCCCATTTAGTCAAAGCTATGGTTTTTTCCACTAGTCATGTATAGATGTGAGAGTTGGATTATAAAGAAAGTTGAGCTCCAAAGAATTGATGCTTTTGAACTGTAGTGTTAGAGGAGACTCTTCAGAGTCTCTTGGACTGAAAGGAGATCAAACAAGTCAATCTTAAAGGAAATCTACCCTTAATATTCATTGGAAAGACTGATTCTTTTGTTTCTTTGCTGTAAGTCTTATATTTTTTTAATTAAATTATTTATGTATAAAAAAAAAAAGACTGATTCTGAAGCTGAAACTCTAATACTCTGGTCACATGATGGGAAGAACGGACTCATTTGAAAAGACCCTAATGTTGGGAAAGATTAAAGGTAGGAGGAGAAGGGGATGACAGAGAATAAGATGGTTGGATGGCATCACCGACTTGATGGACATGAGTTTGAGTAAACTCTAGGAGTTGGTGATAGACAGGAAGGCCTGGTGTGCTGCAGTCCATGGGGTCGCAAAGAGTTGGACACAACTGAGAGACTGAACTGAACTGATGTCCATATCTCCTTATGAAGCTATGAAAATAGTGGAAAAGAAAAATTTGAATCCTAGAATTT
This sequence comes from Neotragus moschatus, assembly GCA_006410615.1. NCBI lineage: Eukaryota > Metazoa > Chordata > Mammalia > Artiodactyla > Bovidae > Neotragus > Neotragus moschatus. Next base: position 3,443,864 of record SJYA01002114.1, on the reverse strand, counting down.
GTCACTAAATGGTGAAATCAACGGATCCTTGAGATGTTCTATTTTGGAACTCTTGATATAGGAACTGTTATGTATTCCTTATTGCTTAAGGCATTTTATTGGGGGAGGGGTGTGTGTGCTAAGTCACTCCAATCATGTCAAACTCTTTGTGACCATATGGACCACAGCCTGCCAGGCTCTTCTGTCCATGGGATTTATTACAGGTAAAAGCATCTAATTACTAGACAAGCAATGTAAATTGATAAATGCAGTACTTCAGAGAAGATTATTTGAAGCAGCTATTTCCTGGTTGTTTATGTGCAAAAATGGCATAATTACAGCTGGGATAAGAAACTGGCAGTCTAGTTTAGGATTTAAGGTGAAAGATGCTGAAATCTGCTCTATCAGTGCTCAATTACTAAATTTTTTGTTGACCACTGTGAGACTACAAGAAATTTCTTAATCTTTTTAACCCTCAGTTATTATTTCACACTCTATCCTCTACTCTTCTATATTCAACACAAACATATTTCTAAAAACAACTTGATTTCCTCCCTCTGTTTTCTGGAGAACAGTCTGTTCTCAAGCTTTAGCAAGCCTGCATTAAATGGCAGTGACTGGGAGATGGAAAGTACTATTTACCTTCTCTTATGTAACTAAGGGCAGGAGGAGAAGGGGATAACAGAGGATGAGATGGTTGGATGGCATCATCAACTCGATGGACATGGGTTTAGGTGAACTCCGGGAGCTGGTGATGGACAGGGAGGCCTGGTGTGCTGCGGTTCATGGGGTTGCAAAGAGCCGGACAGCACTGAGCAACTGAACTGAACTGATGTAACTAGGAGAGTGAACTGCTTCTGGAATATGGAGAGCTCTTTGAAGGAGTTTTGTGACTCACTGAATATTATTCTTCACCGTTTGAAATGATAAAGACTGGCTTTTCCACTACAGCTAAATACTGACAAATGTTAATTTCAGATTTAATTGAATGTAGACAATTTGACGGAGAAGGCATTGGAAACCCATTCCAGTACTCTTGCCTGGAAAACCCCGTGGACAGAGAGCCTGGTGGGCTTCAGTCCATGGGATCGCTAAGAGCCAGGCACAACTGAACAACTTCACATTCACTTTTCACTTTCGTGCATTGGAAAAGGAAATGGCAACCCACTCCAGTGTTCTTGCCTGGAGAATCCCAGGGACTAGGGAGTCTGGTGGGTTGCCGTCTATGGGGTCACACAGAGTCGGACACGACTGAAGCGACTTAGCAGCAGCAGACAATCTGACCTGAAGTATAGTGAACAGCAATAGATATGCTACCAAGCAGGTAGAAAATGTTTGACTTTTAATTGTAAACATATCACTAAACATATGTTCCTGTTCTTGAATATTCGAACCTCTGTGTCACTACAGATAAAACAAGCTCATGTTTTTTCTTAGCAATGGGTAACGATGTAATTGTAGACAGTTGAACAGCACATATGTATCAAAAACTTAACATCTTTTCCACAATTTTCTGTTCATAATTATATTCAGATGTCAAGTCAGGCCTAAAGTAGCAATATAGTAACACTACAGAAAGTAATAATTATCATGTTACTTTATATTGCAGAAGCTCAGTAAAAAAATTAGCATAGAAAAAATTAAATTTACAAATGAAATATGTCATTGAAATGCACATTGATTTTTCTCAAGCAGTGTAGTTGCTTTATATCTTTTTGAACATGACATAAAGACATCAGGTTAAAAAGTTCAACAATATTCAAATTACAAAATCCAAAAATATAACTTATGATTTTTACAACTAGTCATCGAATGAAGCATATTAAGAAACTTAAAGTCAGTGCTAATGATTTGGTTGAAGATTTGGGAATGAATATACAAATAACAAATATACTGGATTTTTTGTTAACATTTTTCCTTTTGGCAAGTTAATAGGCATTTATAAAATTGATCAGAAAAAAACCTGTTAACTCTAAAATGTTACATTATGAAACACAACCAAATACTCTCATATGGACTCAAATTTACTATTAAACATATCATGCAGACTGTAATTTAGAATAACAACTTTTGGCTTCAAGGATAATTCTGTAATTCTACACTAGCATCACAAAAGATATGACTGTAAATTTATACTGGAATATTTTCTTAAGAAAAAACAAATCTAACATCATACCAATTACTATACCTTACATGAACATATTGATGATCCAGGATCGTTAAATCTGCCCTAATTGATGATGGAAAGGATATTCTGTTGACTTGCTTTAACAAAGGTGATTGTTAATGATCCGTGACTCTTAATGAATCATGAGTCTGCCAGGTATTTGGGTGGGTGAAGGATCTCTCGTTTTGATTCAATATTCTGAAGGTTCTATACAAAAACAAAAGTAAAAGTCAACAATATGCCATTTTAAGGATTTTACAGATGTGTCTGTGCTTATGTTTTTGGTTCGTTTCTGTGCCTGAAGAGGAAGATAATAAAATTTTTGAAAGTAAAGTTTTTTAAAAAATAGAATATTATAAGGTCTAAGTATCATGCATTTAACTGTTCTCCAAGTAATAATTTTCAAAAAAAAAAAAAAGTCTTTTTACTCACATATTTAAATTTTTAGTTATTGGCTTCATTGCAAAATTCTTTGGAGCTTTAGAGCTGTTTTGATTCAGTATAACACAAAACAAATGCAAAAACCCTAAATGTTTACTGCATACAAACAAGTGTTCACATGGATTAGATTTGCCCATCAGGTAACTGGCAAGCAGCCTGCTTTCATGAAGAAAGCATTATTGATCTGCAGTGTGAGTTGACACAGGTATTGTGGTTACTGATGCTTCTGTTTCATTTTGTTCCTTCTTTCCATGATGGCTTTTACATTTTTCTCTTTTTAACACTGGTCTGGATCTTTCAGATCCAGGTTAGGATCAATTTTAAATTGCATGGAAAGCAAGTTATAACTAAATATAATATAAAATAATGATCTAACATAGTTATAATATTATAATATAATACATAATAAGCTATATTATTAATAACAATATTATAGTATAATTATTGTATTGTTGATCATATAAGTAATAATAATATGACATTTGCTTTTTAATACATATTACAGTCAACTCAAGATGACTCATACTGTCATCCAGTAAAGAACATGCCTTTCTAATGTGGGTAAGAAAAGAGAAGTTAACAGCTGATACATAGGAAATTTTGAATATTCTTGGGCCTTATTTACCTGAAACACAAGAGTAATCTGTAAAAAAGCCCTGGGCCCAGGTGGCAGATGTGAATTTTCTACTTTAAGTACATGGCTAAAAAGTAAAGATTGAGGACCTATACGGATTTTGCTAAGCTGGAAAGTTTTTTATGCTTCTCTCCACCAGTCCTCTGTGATGGAATATCTAGGCAAGCGCAGTAACTGAACCATGCTTTCAAATATTCTAAACCAAACAAAGGAAAGTTTAATAAATTCCAAATGCTATTTTCCCCCCTTGAAATTGACTCTAATACTTTGGCCTTTAAACTGTATCTTGGAACTCAAAGAATATCTTTTCCTAGAAAGACAACTTTTAAGGTCTTGAAGAAAAACAGTTTGGTATTGATATTGGTCAGCATCAAATGAAATGGTTAGAGGAGTTGGATCCAACAGGGGAATACGTTTAGTTGGGATTACATTTAAAAATAAGTAAGCTTGAGTGCCTGGAGATATAGCAAACACTGATCATGTGCCCGACCCCTTGCTACCAGCACATGCCTCCCCATTAAGTCTCACGCTTGGTCTCTCTGGTCGTGGAGTCCTTGGAGTCTGAGCAGCCCTAGGTGTGCTAGCAACATCAAGTTTACTGAATCTTGTTCTCTGAGAATCATGAGATAAACGTCCACTGCCTCTGCTGCCCTCAGGCCTAATTTTACTGATAAATATAATTTAGGTGCATGTATATATATCATATACATAGGCACACACACACTTAATATATATTTTTCATTAAAATTTAGGATAGTCAAATTATGCAAAAATATACACATTTGTATATATGAAGAATTCCATGGACTGCATAGTCCATAGGGTCACAAAGAGCTGGACATGACTGAGTGACTTTCCCTTTCACTTCAAACACGTTTGTATCATTAATAAGCAAATGAACATCATTGATTTTTAAATACCAAATATGTTACTTATTATGGCTTATTATTTATTATTTTATTATTATTTTAATTAAAAATAAGCAACTGAACACTACTTGATATCTCTTTGTAAGTGTTAAATAAGTGGAAAAATTTTAAACCCTGGACATTTAGACATCTACAAGTGATCTATCTTTAACCTAAGGTCTCACATTCACAGTGAAGGCAGCCAAGAAAGAGAAGATTTGGAAAAAGTAAATTAAGTCAGGCAACAGGAATGAGTTCTTTTAAGGTGCCTGATGAGGCCTCATTTCATACCTCACTTAATAACTGCGTTATTCAAAAATAAGAATAAAACTCAGCTTATAAGAAATCAGAGACTATATCTTCAGGTAAATATACAGTGTGTGAAAGACACAACAGGTCCATTATGTGAGCAGATTAATCCTGCAAGGGATCTGAATAAGGAATGCAGCAAAGTTCAATTGGGATTTCGTAGGAAAACCGGGGGAAAGATTGAGAGCCATTTCACTGGAAGAACGGTGCATATGTGCTTATAAAATGCAGCGTGAATCGTCCAGTGTGATCACACTTCCCTTACATATGAAGACAGGGTAACGTTCTCATAGACCCATCCCACGATTCCCGTGTCTTAAGGGAGGAGCACTGCTTCTCAGCCCTGCTGAGCTCTGCCGTCTGGTGTGTGGCCTCACAGGGCTGGTCCCCTTACAGCCCTTCCCTGCTGAGCTGCACCCACGTACCTCAGTCTGGCCATCACCAGGAGAAGGATCCCGCAGGTGGCCGTCATGCATATGACAACATAGATGACCTCTCCTAGGAGTAAAAGATGTTTTATAAAGTACTGGATTTGTAGAGAGAATGAACACAAAAGATATTTTAGAAGGTGGATTTTTGGTATATGTGCTGCTGAAGCAAGCACCAGAGGATGGATTTTTAACTGACCACTGAAGGGGGGATGAAATCCACTGAGGGTTATCTCCTTTGCTTTATTTCCTTTTTGCAACGCAACGCCTTTGACCTTAGACAGGGTCAGATAATCTGAAAGAGAACAATGAAAATGAGGTGAAAGTATATCAACGTCATGCATTACTTTTATCCCGTGGGTTGTAGTTTACTCTGTAAGCAACAATTTATTTCTATGATGTTATTTCAATATAATATTGATATGATAGATTGGGTAAACAGGGGAAAACTTTTATTCAATTGTAACAGCCTTTTTCACCTTTAATCAAATAACTGCATAATTAAAGTTCCTTTTTTAAAAAATATTACTAGAGTACTGATTGTATTTTATAATACAGTTCATTTTACCTTACATATAGATTAGGGGAAAAAATACAATAATTTAAGGCTGCATATTGGGATACTGAAAAACATTCCTTCATTACAAGTGATTGAGTTCCCCAATCATTTCCCCAAGACCCACTGTATTTATGAATTTTTAGACCCTCAGGAGAGTCCCTAAACCAGTCACTCTGCTCAATTCTCTACCTAGACACTTCAATATCTGGTTTTGCTCATTCCCCTATTCTGTCTCCCTTTTTGAACCTCTTCATTTTATATTGGCTTTACATATTTTTGCCTTATTTAAGGGCTTTCCTGGTGGCTCAGATGGTAAAGAATCTGCCTGCAATGTGGGAGACCTGGGTTTGATCCCTGGGTTGGGAAGATCCTTTGGAGAAGGGCATAGCAACCCACTCCAGTGTTCTTGTCTGGAGAATCCCATGGGCAGAGGAACCTGGTGGACTACAGTCCATGGGGTCACAAAGAGTCAGGGGTCCTCTTGACCAGTCCGTTGCCCTCTTCTTCTTGTCCATTTTGTCCTAAACGTATTCCACTCTCATTTCACAACTCATAAGACAAGAAGGTGCAAGCTTTGGACCTTTGGACTTAACTGAGCTCTGGTTTAGGTGATTTTATTGATAACTTTGAAGTGAAATCAGCCCTAGTTTTGATTCAAGTTGACACAAACATATATATCAAACATACCAATATCACTTTCTTTAATGATAATGGGCAAGTGGGTTTTAAGGCTTAAAAAAAGAAAGAAAGAAAGAAAAGAAAAACAAAGGAAACTGAGAGCCTCCTCTTGAGAGAAAGTTTGCTATCTTCTGTTACGGATGTTTCACAGATTTTGAGACCTGGAAGTCTGAGTGGATAGATTTTTTTTTTTTTTTTTTTTGCAGAAGTGAGTGTATCAAATAAACAGGGTGTTGCATTCAATGACAACAGGCTCTGAGTGGGAAAGGGGAGAAGGCACGTTAACCAACAGTCCCATGCAGTCCTCACTCTGACCAGGACTGATGCTGTCAGGAGCCAGCTCCTTGGAGCCAAGGTGTGAGGCCCACCCTGAACACTTGGTAGAAATCGCAGGAACCAGACTGAGATCAGTAATAAAACAATCAGGTGAGTGCAGGAGAAGCAGCCTATTATAAGAGATAGAAAAGTACCTGAGAATTTTGTCACTGAAAACTCTTTCTCGAGGAGTTAAGACATTAGCACATAGTTCAGACATTAACTGTTAAGACATTTTTAGCTCAAGATAGTTTTAATCCCCAACTCACCTATCAGATTATCACATATTTATGGAAGTCTGACCTTCTTAGGAAGTGAAAAATCAACCTCTTCTGAATGTAAAAGCAATAGAAGTGGAGCTTTTGATATTTTTTTCACTTTTGCGGTTATAAAATAATTCTGTTATTCACTAGAAACTCAGAATGGAAAAATTGAGCTATTTCAATTTTTTTTTTTAATAACAGTGTTTTTTGGGGAAGAACTAATTTCAATCAAGTTAAACATACAGATGTTTAGTAAACTAAGTGATCATAATTAAATTTTGTATTTAAGTAAATTGGAATATTAAGCATACATTATTTTGCTTCTCTTTTAAATTCTATGATGTTGTGTGACTTTCCAGGCAAGAATACTGGATTGGGTTGCCATTTCCTTCTCCAGGAGATCTTCCCGACCCAGGGATTGAATCCGGGTCTCCTGCATTATAGGCAGACGCTTTACCGTCTGAGCCACCAAGGAAGATAAGTGATCATAATTAAATTTTATATTTAAGTAAATTGGAATATTAAACATACATTACTTTGCTTCTCTTTTAAATCTATGGTGTTTTGTGACATTTTAGGTGATTCATTAAATGTAAATGTATGCAATGTACATCGGCTGATTATTCAAATGATGCTATGGTTTTTCTTTATGAAATTCTACCCCTCAGTACATGTTGCCTAGTTAGGTATTACAATTCATCTTTATATTAGAAAAAAGGTAGGATTTTGATTAATCAAGCTATCTTTTAGATATATAACAGCCTAAGGTAGTTGTTAAACAGCCTAAGCCTTACCTAGTAAGGCTTAGAAAGAATTGTCTCATTCACTAAATTTCACTCACATGGAACTCATTAACAAAGTTATAATAGATCAATGACAGAAATGCTAGCTAATGATCCCAGTGAAAATTTTAATGTGACTAGCAGTCACTCCACAATCTTAAATATTGTACCCTAGGAGAATACCAAATATCAGTGAGAAGAGATTAGTGTTACAGAGGGTTTCTTGGCTACTGAAGCCCACTGGAGATTGTCCCCCACCTTTTATAAACAGTGAGGCTTACTGTGTTTTATAACCATGAAATTAAAGTCGGCAGAGTTAATAACCGACCTCAGTCCCACACCATCTGCTATATTTATAGATAAACACTGTCTGTGACTTGTTTATCTTAACTCCTACCCTAGAGGAATTAGATACTATTATGAACTATATTGTAAAATCCCTGTACATTTGACGGGAAATCAAGATTAATTTCAGCCTTACAGTAAGAACAAATTTAAATCATATTCTCCCCAAATGAGATACAGAGATGGGCTCATTTCTCTATTTTTTTTTCTTCCAAAAATCTTGCACAGCAGTGGATGAGAGCTGAGGCAGACCAAACCTCCACTTTGTATAATTTATATGAAGTAGTAAACGCATTGTAAAAAATGTGGCGGATCAGACGCAAAGTCATGATTTAAAAATCAATGTCAGAGTCCTTGAGACAAATTAACTTGAGTACAGACTACAGATTTGTCAACCTTCAATTAACGCATAATTCAGAAGACTCTCATTGGGAGAAAAATCTGATGAAAGGAACATTTTCATAGAATAATTTTTAAAATATACTAATGTATCTGTCTTTTTTAAATGGAAGCACAGTTGCTTTACAATGTTGTGACGGTTTCAGGTGTACAGCGATGTGATTCAGTTTTATATGTATATTTATATATTTCATGTTGATGTATGACAGAAGCTAACAGTATTGTATTTATCCTTAATTAAAAGTTAATAAATATTACATATACATACATACATATGTATATATACATTATTTTCTGGAGAAGGAAATGGCAACCCACTCCAGTACTCTTGCCTGGAGAATCCCACGGACAAAGGAGACTGGCAGGCTACAGTTCGTGGGATCACAAGAGTAGGACATGACTTAGCACTATCTACATTATTTTTAGGTTCTTTTCCATTATAGGTTATTACAAGATATTGAATATAGTTCCCTGTGCTATACAGAAGGTCCTTGTTAATAATCTATTTTATATATAGTAGTGTATATATGTTAATCCCAAACTCTGGATTCATTCCTATTAATGAATCCCATGGCATAGTTAAAATTCTATTGTCTTTTTTCTAAGTTTAAATAAATACCACCAATATCATGACAACATCGTGTTGAGAAGGAAAATTAAAGGATACCCTTCTTGTGTATCCTAGGCCTGGTTTTATTTCTAATTTGGTCAATATTGTCTCACCTGAAGGTATATTAATTCCCAACTTAGAATGAGTTTTTAATTGCTTCACCTAATGATCAGAATTGAGATTCCATACATCATGGACTCTTTCAATTATCAGTGTATGAAAGCCTCCTTCTAAAGTGCATCAAAGGGGCATTGCTGCTGGGAGAAGGGAAAATATATCAGCAGCTACAAATCTGAAAAGCCTATACATTATTAATAGGCTAAATCAAGGTTTAAACACCTAACATGGATATAACACTATTGCTACTAAAATGTATGCCTCAAAACTAAACCAAGTAATATGCTTTCCTTAAGCAAGAAGCAACAGTTAGAACTGGGCATGGAACAACAGACTGGTTGCAAATAGGAAAAGGAGTACGTCAAGGCTGTCTATTGTCACCCTGCTTATTTAACTTNGACTCATTTGAAAAGACCCTGATGCTGGGAAAGATTGAGGGCAAGAGGAGAAGGGGATGACAGAGGATGAGATGGTTGGATGACATCATTGACTTGATGGACATGGGTTTGGGTGGACTCCGGGAGTTGGTGATGGACAAGGAGGCCTGGTGTGCTTCGGTTCATGGGGTCACAAAGAGTCGGACACGACTGAGTGATTGAACCGAACTGAGCTGATTTCCTTTAGGATTGACTGGTTTGGTCAGAAATCTAATTCATAGAGACAGGAAATAGAATGGTGTTTGCCAGGGGCGGGGGAAGGAGAAAAGTAGTTGTTTGATGAACCTGGAATTTCAGCATTGTAAGATGAAAAGAATTCTGGAGATGCATGATGATGGTCACACAAGATTATGTAGGCATTTATTTGTACAATTAAGTATGCTAAGATGTTAATTTTGTTATGTGTATTTTAATAAGTTGTTGAACTTCTCTGGGGATCCAGTGGTTAAGACTCTGCCTTCCAATGCAGAGAGTGTGGGTTTGACCCTAATCAGGGAGCTGAGGTCCCGTATGACTCATGGCCCTGAAACCAAAACATTAAAAAAAAAAAAAAGAAAAAGAAGCAATAAAAAGACTAAACAAGAGTCAGTATTCAATAAAAAGACTTTAAAAAATAAAAAAAAAAATTTTTAAGTTAACTTGGTAATCAAAAAAGTAAAAGTTGTTCAGTTGTGCCCAACTTTTTGCAACCCCATAAACTGTAGCCTACCAGGCTCCTATGTCCATGGAATTCTCCAGGCAAGAATACTGGAGTGAGCAGCTGTTTCCTTCTCCAGGGGATCTTTCCAACGCAGGGGCTGAACTCATGTCTCCTGCATTGGAGGCAGATTCTTTACTGTTTGAACCTCCAGGGAAGCCCCTGGTAAGCAGAACTGTGTACAAATATTAATAGATGAGGGTGATCTGGAAACAAGTTAGAAGCTTGTAAGCGTGGGCTTCCCTGGTGATTCAGCTGGTAAAGAATCTGCCTGCAATGTGGGACACCTGGGTTCAATCCCTGGAAAAGGGAATGGCTACCCATTCCAATATTCTAGCCTGGAGAATTCCATGGACAGAGGAGCCTAGCAGGCTACAGTCCATTGTTTCCCAAAGAGTTGGACATAACTCAGAGACTAACACACACAAGGACAGGCTAAGTGACTTTCTTTCAGGGCCTTTTAGAAAAGGTGAAATGGATGGCTCTAAAAGGCAATTTCTAACTTGATAGTTATGTTATTTCTAGCCACAGACCCTCAATTCCAAATTACATAATAGGAAAGAATATTTTCAGTGGCTTTCTTAATACATGTGAAGAGTTTTGTTTTGTTTTTTTTTTTTAAACTTTCCCAGCTTAGAGTTTTTTTTTTTTTTTCTTTTAATGTAAGTATAATGTATATGGAGCAAAATACCAAAACACAAACAAGCCTAGGGCCTCCCTGGTGGCTCAGAGAGTAAAGAATCTGCCTGCGATGCAGGAGACCCAGGTTTGATCCCTGGGTCTAGAAGTTGCCCTGGAGAAGGAAATGGCAAANGTTTTTTTTTTTTTTCTTTTAATGTAAGTATAATGTATATGGAGCAAAATACCAAAACACAAACAAGCCTAGGGCCTCCCTGGTGGCTCAGAGAGTAAAGAATCTGCCTGCGATGCAGGAGACCCAGGTTTGATCCCTGGGTCTAGAAGTTGCCCTGGAGAAGGAAATGGCAAACCTAGCTCAAAGCAGATCCTCCTGTAACCCCCACCCCAGATCAAGAAGCAGAACCATGCATACTACCAGCATCTCCGGGTGCCTGCCCCCGATACATAATGCTTTCTCTCCTCAAAGGCATCTGCCTTCCTGCTTCAAGTTTTAGTTTAGTTTCCCATGTCGGCTTTTTCACAATAAAGTGTAAAAAACTGAAGAGCAGCACAAAGCCGTTTGGCTTGGCAGATGAACAAGTTTTCAAGCTGTGGGTTTGGCTGGCATAGGCATGACTGCAGTTCAGCAGGATAGAGGGCAGGTCCTGGTCAGGTTTTATACCCTGGATATTCAGCTGCCAAAATTCTCACGCTATGGGTTTGATCAGAGCCTTATTTAAATACCTGTTTATCCAACCATTAGTTAGTGAAATTAGATAGCACTCACCATATATAGCTTGTTTTTCTACCCATCTCTGCATCGCTCAGTAAATGTATAAATGCAAATGTGGAAATGTGGGTGTGATAAGGGTGGTTTCCAGTGACCCACAAGTAATCAAACATCCTGCTGTGCACAGAGACATTTGAAAGTGCCAACTGGCTTTGTGAATTCAGTTATGAGAGTCCTCATAAAAGGGGACTCGTTTTTCTGATGTGAAGGAACACAGCACCCTGTAGACTGACTGACTGTTCCACTTCTTGTAGTTTTGACATTTATGTTGGTTGGAGGTGAGAGGGCACTGCCGTTTGACCTGCAGGATGCATTAACCCATGGAGTAATGCTTCATCTGTTCATGATTCGGAAACATTTCTCAGATGCTCCCTGGTCACGAATGAGCAGGCTTACAACTTGCCCTCCCATCCATCACCTTTCAATAGAAGAATTGTTCCATAAATGCTCAGGAAGTTAAAATGTTTTTTAAAGTGGGCTGAAGAATGTAACTTTCTATTTCATGTGAAATATGAAGAATACAGTCAGGTAGCAGAGTACAGAGGTACCCATCTTCCTGCGAAGAAGTCACGGTTGTGGTCGAGAGGTCAAGGCTGGGAATGACCCCACCCCGGGGCGTTGCTGAGCCCAGGGTTGGACTGCCCACAGCTCCAGCCCCAGGTTCATCTTCCTCCAGCTGCAGTTGCTG
>SJYA01002114.1:3357549-3427162 GCA_006410615.1 Neotragus moschatus | reverse complement strand
GGGGGGGGGAAGGTGGGGATGGAGGGAGAGGAGGATTAGCAGGGGACTGGCCAAAGCAGGGCAGTTTTCCAGGGAAGAAGTGCATTCTTCAGTTGAGAAGAAAAGAAAGAAAAGATAGAAAAGCAGTTTAGCCAGCTTCCTTACCTATGGTGTGTGTTGGCAACAATCTAGCAGCTTCTGAGAACTGTGTTGCTCCAGGATGACCTTGAGGTGTCTGCGGAGCAGAAGGATACTCGTAGTACTTCTTTTCTTTTAGACCTCCTACCTTAAAAAAGTAAAGGTCGTCTCCAGAAGAATCCTCCAAGATGGTACAGGGCAGTGTCATTCAACCTGGATGACAGTTCTTAAGGAGCAGACCTTGGGAAGCTGAGCTGTAGATTCTAGGGGTGAGCTCTGGGCCTTTGCACTGCTGCTGTGCAGATGTGAGAGCTGGGCCAGAAAGAAGGCTGAGTGCCAAAGAACGGATGCTTTCAAACTGTGTTGCTGGAGAAGACTCTTGGACAGTAAGAGATCAAACCAGTCAATCCGAAAGGAGATCAACCCTAAATATTCACTGGAAGGACTGAAGCTGAAGTTCCACTACTTTGGCCACCTGATGTGAAGAGCTGATTATTTGGAAAAGACCCTGGTGCTGTGAAAGATTGAAGAGGAGAAGGGAAAGCAGAAGGGAGGAGAAGGGAGAAGATTGAAGAGGAGAAGGGGGCGACAGAGGATGAGATGGTTGGATGGCATCACTGACTCAATGGACATGAGTTTGAGCAAACTCCAGGAGGTGGTGAAGGACAGGGATGCCTGGCATGCTGCAGTCCATTCTATCACAGAGAATCAGACATGCCTTAGCAACTGAACAACTGCAAAATTCTGCTGCCCGCTCCCCCAACCCTGCTGCCTCAGGGGAGATGGCCCTGCTCTTAACTCCTAGATTTCCTTTGGGCAGCAGTGTCCATGAGCCCCGGCTCCTCACCTGGAGAGCAATTATGGCCATTGCCTCTCTCAGGCTGTCACTGACATCAAGGGAGATGGGATCATTTGAGTCAGCGCTTCCTCTTTGTGAGAGGAGGAATGTCCTGTGGGTGGGACAGACAGAGGACAGGTCACATGACCTGGCTCCACCTTCACAGGTGTGAGTCTTCCCTGTCACAGGTGTCATCTCAACCAAGTCATCTGACTTCTCCATGTCTCCCTGTGGCCATCTGTTAGGTGACAGTTCATAACAGAAGGTCTTTTGAAGTTCAGCTGTGTTTATTTACACGGATGTACTTGAAACATAATAGAGATCTAACAGATATTTCATATTTGCTTTTCTTTTCGTTCAAGTGATCATTTTTTTAGCCGTAATAGTCTTTAGGGAGCTGGTTCTGTGCAACAATATGGAAGTGACTGCAGAGATTTTGAGAGGGTTGTGGTCATCTGAACTTAGGTGCACTCTTGGACTTGAGCCCGAAGTGCATTTGGAAATGTTTGTTCAAGCTCAGAAATACCATATGTGGCTGAAAGGGAGAAAATGTTTGGATGAGCGATGGACAGAGGAGGGACCGCACCAGATGACTTACGTTTTCCATGTTGCCTGGGCTCTATAGGGACCTAAAGGGCCTCTCTAGCTCACAGGTCCCAAAATTCAGACTGTCTTACTAAAGACGAGGTCAAGGTGAGCTTGGGAATCCACTCTGAACTTTCTTTCAGTGGAGGAGACTGATGTCCAAGGCCCAAGGAGAAGAGGAGCTGGGAGTGATTAGTTCAGGCACAGTAGTTAAATTGGCAAAATGAAAGCCAGTTTCCTTCTTAACTGGAAGAATCTTCTTTTTTCTTTCTTTCTTTTTGGCCATAGGCTTTTGGATTTCTCTGGTGGCTCAGATGGTGAAGAATCTGCCTGCAGTGTGGGTGACCTGGGTTCAGTCCCTGGGTGGGAGAGGTCTCCTGGAGAAGGGAATGGCAACCCACTCCAGTATTCTTGCCTGGAGAATCCCATGGACAGAGTAGCCTGTTGGGTAACAGTCCATGGGGTCGCAAAGAGGTGGACATGACTGAGCAACTAACATGCACTTTTGCAGGATCTTGGTTTCCTGACCAAGGCTGGAACCTGGGCCGGGGCAGTGAAAGTGCCAAGTCCTGACCACCGGACCTCCAGGGATTTCCCAGAGAATCTTACAGTGATGCCAGCACTGTGATTACTTGCCTGACTTTTGTATCAGGCCATGATTACCTTTCACAGAAAATATAATACAAAGAGCAATCATGTACTGAGTGTGTGTCCTCTGTTAGGTGACCATTCCTTACAAGGCTCGTTATTGATATTCTTGGTATGGTTAAGGAAACCAAGGCTCACTCAGTCACTCAGTCATGTCCAGCTCTTTGTGGCCCCATGGATTATAGCGCACCAGGCTCCTCTGTCCATGGGATTCTCCAGGCAATAGCACTGGAGTGGATTGACATGCCCTCCTCCAGGGGCTCTGCCCGACCCAGGGATCCAACTCAATCTTCTGTGTTTCCTACATTGGTAGGTGTGTTCCTTACCCACTAAGCCACCTGGGAAGTCCACTTTCTTCTCTGGTTACTAAGTAAATGGAATATGAGACAGCTCAACTCCCAGGCTGATGTGTTTTATTTAACTTTGAAAGGTTATTATTATTTTTTTTAATCATGGTTATAATATGTGTAAGGTAATATCCTGGATAGTTTATCAAGTTGACTTTATACATTAACTTGAATGCAAACACAGGAATGCAACTCCTCCTGAGAGATCAATAATAAATACAGCTCGGGGACATTTACTGGGCACAGACTACGTCATCTATTATTCTAAACATTGCTAAGTTTTTATTCACTGAATCCTCACAACAACCTTATGAAATCGGTACAGTTATCATCCCCTTTTTTTGTGAATAATTAAAGTTAATTAACTTGCCCAATATCACATCTCTGTGGTGTAGAGCTCGAACTTGAATCCTGGAAATCTGACTTTTAAGGCCAACTCTACAGCTGTACGATTCCAAGGTGCAACCTCTCTGACTTGAAGGAGAAAAAAACCCAGACACTCACAACCAGCCAAAGCAAGAGAGAGCCCTCAGTTCTGACAGTTTGGTGTCATTCTTACAAAAGAATGGTGGTGATCACAACTTCAAAGACAAATAAAATTGAAATATTGAAATTGAGCTGAAAATCTGAACATTAAATCAAGAGCTTAAGTGTGATTAGGATAAAGCCAGTTGATTTTATATGCATTAACTTCAGCTGGTGACTCCATTTCTCTCTAGTGTCCTGGTCACCATTTGTTGGGAAAGAAATGATTTTCCTCTGCTGGCCAAGCAAAGCAAATTGGTTGTTTTGTAGCGAAGATTAAATCATGATTGGATTAGCCTTTTCTTCATAGTTCCCTCATATTTTTCTTTTGCTAAATACTCATCTAGCTTGTGTTTTTCTTCCTAACGAAGCAATATCTTACAACAACTCTTTAAAATGCAGCTACAAAGCCTTGGACTTTGAAAAGTTATTAAGATTGTAGTTAATAGATTACTAATGGCAAAGGGCTGGATAAAAGGCAAAGAATAAGGATCTGGTGAGTCATACATCCATCCTTGGCTCACTACCTTCCTCTGTTTCTTGTGGCATTTGCAGGGATGAATTCAAGATCATCTACGGTTAAGCCTCGGCTAAACCGATTTATTCCCTGGGAAGTGTGTCAACCCTCTGGACAGTGTCTCCATTCAGCACTTCGGTACCCCTTGCTTGCTGTCTCTCTAAGTTTTCTCGATGGGCTGTTTCCATTTCTGAATGATTGTTCTCCAAAAATAAATTAAAAGGAAAGTGGATGAGACTTAAACTTTCTTTAGAAGGGAAAATGTATTAGGATCCCTAGATTTCCTTCCATTCCTGGGGTGCCAAGTGACTCTTGAAGTAAAATCCTAATTTTCTCTGGTCTTAATGAAGTGTTTTGACCTTGACGTTAACATAAACATTGCTGTTTAATCTCCACATCAGTCCTTGTGTTCATTCTTGGGCCCCTACAGGATCCTCTTTTGGTGTACCTTGTGGCCTGGCTGGAACCACTTCTGGGGATTTTCCAGGACAAATAGTCTCCAAATATGGTACCTGAAGGCTGGGCATTAGCAGAGGTTGTGTGTCATCCTTGCTTTCTGTGGGCAGGAGGGTAGAGCTGGAGGAGTCTTGTGTCCATATTTTTGATGCCTATCCAGAAGCAACATGAGTCATACACTGAAATAAACACAATTGACTGACAGTTTGGACCCACTGCTGGTCGTGTAAGAACCTCTGGGCTGTAGAACCTCTGCTCCGTCCAGGACCAGCCACTTGCTTGAGAGCTTTTGGAGGCTGGGCAGCATGCAGAGGAAAGAACTCCTTGCTGAGTGGTTTGTGCTAGTTCTTTGTCTAATTGCACTTCCTGGTTCAACCAAATGTAAACAGATGAGAAGAACCTAAGCCAGAAAGGGCATTAGGACGGTGACTCGGGTAATAAACTACCCCAGGGTCATAATGGACTCATTCCCGTATAGACATGGAATTGAGTCTAGGGTGAGAAAAGCTGAATGAGTGAGTGATGATGTGTCATCATTTAAAAAATGTCTCACTGTGTTTATGCAGACGGTAGAACAGATGTTAGATGGAGACCCTCTGACTGTTTCTTTCAAGTTTTCAAGAGAACAATTGTGAGCTTATGGGGAATAGTGAAAATTATTTGTTTTTGGCACTGCTGGGTTTTACTTGCTGCACGGGCTTTTCTCTCTAGTTTCAACTACTCTCTAGTTGCAGTGCATGAGCGTCTCATTTTGGTGGCCTCTCTTGTTGCGGCTCCCAGGCTCTAGAGCGCAGGCTCAGTTGCAGTACACGAGCCGAGCTGCACTGCAGCATGTGGGATCTTCCCGAGCCAGGGATCAAACCCTTGTCCCTGCACTGGCAGGTGAATTCTTTACCACTGAGCCACTAGGAAAGCTTCCCAGTGAAATTCACTACGGTTCCCGTATGCCAGACCTGTGAGGTAAAATTTAAAAACGTGCAACAAACCCCAATAAGAGAAGAATAATGAATTGAATTACAGTTGACTCTTGAACAACATGGGTTTGAATTGCATGTGTCCACTTATACCTGGATTTCTTTCATTAGTAAATACTACAGTACTACAGTCTGCCTTGGTTGAATCTCTGGATGTGGTAAACCAGAGCTGACTAGAGGTGTCCGTGGATTTTCCTCTCCAAGGGGACAGCACCCTTAGCCCCACCCTGTTCAAGGGTCAACTATGCTTCTGATGTTTTTGACTGCCGATGTTTTTGACTGCCAATATTTTGTGAAATGAACTGGTTGGTAATTTTCTGCTGTTCTAAGTTTTATCTTTAAGGTCAGAAGAAAAGTTATTTCCTAGGAAGCTGCTCTTTACTGTAAGTTCTTTCTATTTCTGTGTTGATAGTATAATCTGAATTCACTGGGTTTATTGAGACTTCATCATTTATAAGTGATGATTAGTTTATTGTTTGTTTATATAGAACTTGAGCTATTTTGTTGTTTATGTGGATCTTGAGGTTTGAAACTTGAAGTAGCTCTGCTTTTCATAAACATTCATTCTCTGAGCATTGATTATAAACTATAAGGTAGAAGGACTCTTGAACTAAAGGAAAATGATAGTGATAGTTTTATAGTAGATAAATCTGAGATAAGTATAAATGAATTAATATCTTTCATAAAATATGCCCCAAAGTTAATACTTTGCAAATACTACCATTTTCTTATGGTTAGAGTATAACCAAATCCAGGACTAAATAACTTTCCATTTGGGGCCAAGTGGAACAAAATAAAGCTCATAGAATAAAATATAAAGTTCACAGGTTTCTAGAATAAGAAATAAAGTTCACAGAAGACAAATTGTGATAGGAAAGTCAATTTTGCTGCACCAGCAAATTTTTAATAGTGGGCTCCATTTATTAATCAGTGCTTTTTTTACCCCCATGCTGAGCTTTTTTTTTTTCTTCTTCTTCTGATTTGAGTTCAGGTATGGGGTTAGGTTGGTGGTGGGTAAATTCCAATGTCCACTCTTGCATAAGAGCATGAAATTGTAATGCAATATGAGAAGGTTTTTGTAGCAGTTAGCCAGCAGGACATCTGAAATTGAACCATCTATGGCCTGCCTTGGCTTCCCTGATAGCTCAGTTGGTAAAGAATGTACCTGCAGTGCAGGAGACCTGGGTTTGATTCCTGGGTCAGGAAGATTTGCTGGAGAAGGGAAAGGCTACCCACTCCAGTGTTCTAGCCTGGAGAATTCCATGGACTGTATAGTCCAAGGGGTCGCAAAGAGTTGGACACGACTGAACGAGTTTCACTTTGTGCTTCCCTGAGAGCTCAGTTGGTAAAGAATATGCCTGCAATGCAGGAGACCCTGATTCGATTCCTGGATTGGGAAGATCTGCTGAAGAAGGGATAGGCTGCCCACTCCAGTATTCTCAGGCTTCCCTTGTGGTTCAGCTGGTGAAGAATCCCCCTGCAATGCAGGAGATCTGGGTTCTATCGCTGGGTTGGGAAGATCCCCTGGAGAAGGGAATGGCTACCTACTCCAGTATTCTGCCCTGGAGAATTCCATGGACTGTATAGTCCATGGGGTCTCAAACAGTCGGACACAACTGAGTGACTTTCACTTTCACATAGCCCATCTGGGCTTCCCCAGTGGTTCAGCAATAAAGGATCTGCCTGTAATGCAGGAGATGCGGGTTCTGGGTTGAGAAGGTCCGTGGAGGAGGGCATGGCAACCCACTCCAGTATACTTGCATGGAGAATCCTATGGACAGAGAAGCCTGTCGTTGCTAGGGTTACAAAGAGTCAGACATGACTGAGCAACTGAATACAACACAACAACACACATGGCATGTCTATTACTATGGTTTCTGTTCTGAAGTGGAGTTCAGTATTTGATAAAAGGATCCCAACACCATTGAACTATAAAGTCTTTTTCAGAGCAGGTGAAGTCAAAAGTATAGGGTTTTTCTAGTGGTTCTCAGCCCTGGCTGCTCACTGGAGTCAATGGGGGAGCATTTAATTCTCCCTGGCCCCAAGCTACACCCCAACTAATAAAAGGGGGATAGTGGAGGACCCAGGCATGGGTGCTTTTTATTCTTTTTTAAAGATTTTTTGGACATGGACCATTTTTAAGATAGTTCATTGAATTTGTTACAATATTGCTTCTGGTTTATGTTTTGGTGTTTTGGCTGAGAGGCATATGGGATCTTAGCTCTCTGACCAGGGATTGAACCCATGCAGACTGTACTGGAAGGTGAAGTCTTAACTACTAGACCACCAGGAAAGTCCCCATTGGTGCTTTTTAGCACTCTCCTCGAAACCCTGCTTGTGTACCAAGGTTGAACCACTTCACCAGATCCAGCCGTTGAGGATGTCGGGGCTATTATGGATTGAAGTTCAGATCAGTGAATTCAGATGTCTTGTTAATATCTGGTCAGTTCCCACCTGAATGTCAAATATCTTGAGAGCTGAGATGTGCGGAATAGCTCCCTGTCCCTAGAGAAGGGGTCACCACACTGGGCACCAGTTAGGAGGGTGGTGTGTCTCCTGGGTTTAGAGCGCCTGCGCCTCCAGTCTCCCCCCACATACTCCAGAAGCTTGAGGGTGGGGTGGGATACCCTACCTGCTGGGAGAGCCTCAGCCTCCAACACAGCAAGTGTTTTGAGGTGTGTGGGTACACAGAGCTCCTCCCGCTTCCGAGCATCTCCCTTGCTCTAGGGGGCCACTCCCGTCTCCCCAAGACTCCAAGATTTGAGGGTCACTCATGACCTCTACAGAGGAAGGCTCTGTCAAAGCGACCCATGAGTGAGAAAGGAAGTCCATGTAAGAGCCAGGAAGTAGCATAGTGCCACTGTAGCTTGTTCAGAAGTTTTTCCTTTTTTTTTTTTTTTTTTTAACATCCAGATTGACCTAAGTCTCAGAGATGGAGTGCTTATTCAGGCAGAGGACCAGGGTGGTGAGATTTACCCTGTGAGCTCTGGGCAAATTACCGCATCTCCGAGCTGCTCTTTCACCACCTGTTAGAATTTCTTATCAGGATTGTTTGTGAAAGAGTATGTGAAAATGATTTGTTAAGAAAAGGAAAGAAAAGAAAGGAACCCCATTCAAACTCCAGCTTGGGGTGCTGGCCCTCTCGTTTTGGGGGAAGGAACAGACTTCTGGGAAACTAGTAGCCCTACCTGAAAGCTGTTACCCTTTTCTGGCATCATTCATGTTGGTTCCATGAGCGATTAGGGTCCATTAAAAAAAAAAAATCACTGACAATCACAGCATGCTGGCAAAGGCGAGGGTGTGGGGAGACTGGAGTGGAAATGGTCCATCCACTGCAGGAAGCCATTCAGTGGTTTATTATAAAATTTCACATACGAATCCCTCAAAGGCAAGCCTTTCTACTTGTGGGTATTTATGCAAGAGGGATGAAGACACATGTCCACAAAGAGATGTGTACGATGATGTATATAGCAATTCTTTTCATAATATGTACATAAAGCAAAAAAACCTGTACATAAAACAAATATTCATTATCAGAAGAGCAATTCAATAAAGCTGGATGATGTATTCATAAAATAAGACTATTCAAACCAAAAAAAAAGACACTGCTCCAACAATGACTGGTTGAATCTCCAAAACATCATATTAAGTGAAGGACTGATAAGTCAGACAGAAAGAAATACATACTGTCTGATCTTGTTTCTCAGAAGGTCACGAACAGTGGTCATGGGGAGGAGGTGACTTAGAAGTGGACCCAAGGGTGCTGAGGTTGTGTCCACACAGAACACGGCCATTCTGCATCTTGCTTTGGAAGCTGGGATTGTGGGTGGAGACATGATCCAAAAATTGATCTCACAGAGCATTTAAGATCTGTGCATTTTACTCTATAGATTTTGAGGAGGGGTGAATAATTAAAATTTATTTTTCTTCTTTTTTTTTATTGTGGTATACCTAACACAACATTTACTGTCTTAACCATTTTAATTTTTTTTTAGTTAAAAAATTTCTGGCTGCAACTGCTTAGCTTGAAGGGTCTTAGTTCCCTGACCAGGGATGGAACCTGCTCCCTTGGCAGTAAAAGCACAGAGTCCTAACTGCTGAACCACCAGGGAAGTCCCTCTTAACCATTGTTAAGTATCCTGTGACATTAAAAACATTCACACTGTCCTGCAACCCTCATCACCGTTCATCTCCAGGAGACTCTATATTTTGCCTCAGTAAGAAAAGCACGCTAAAAACGCTGTCATGTGGTGAGGTCAGTTCAGCTGTAACTGAGGTGTTGGCCTCATATGTCCGGACACACAGGACCATCTGCTTCCTGCTGTGGCTCCCAAGAGCGGTGGACACTGTTCTGCTGGACACCTGTGCCCTCCACATCAGCACGGACTTGCATGCTCCTCAACTGACCGAGAGCTCCCGAGGGTCAAAATAGTCCTGCTCATCGCCCTCCCCCGTCATCCGCGTGAGGAAGGCTTCTGTGAACGTGTGCTGAACGCCTAGTGGTCTTCGTGTCCGCATGCAGCCTGGTACCTTTCCAAGGCTTTCTCAAAGAAAACAGTGCTGCATCTGTTAAATGGCTCAAGAAACCATGTGCGATTTAGAGTCTTGAACTGGGGAGCCTTTTGCACGATTTCCTGGAACCACTGCTTCTGGTTAGCATGTGCGCTCATGTCTCTTGTTCCTTCTTGCTGAAGTCAACTCTCAGGCTCTCCCACCCGACACGAGACCTTCAGCACTTCCCTTCCTCCTTGTCCTGTGGTTTCCTGGCCCGCCTTCAGGTTGCCTATCTACCCAGCCCAAAGGGCCTGGACCACTGCAAATAAGTCATTCCTCCAGCAGCTCAGAAAAGTCCAAACTAAGACCTCATGTTTTTCTTCTTCAGAAACTCCAACAATTGCCAGGAATCAGAAGGATTATAAAATAAGGGGAAGGGTCTTTGCATGTTGCAGTGGGAGGACCTGGCCGCCTTGCTTCTCAGCTGAGTCTCAGATGATCCCCTGCAGGCCCTTCTTCCTCTCTGGAGCCCCAAAGCCAGAAATAGAGTGTGTGATAAGGGCTTCCCATTCCCAGACAGCTGAACAGTTTGTACAATTTCAAAACTGCATAATCCTGCTCGGACACAGTTTTCAATATGTGTTCAGCATTTCCATCCATGGTCTCAATTGCATGCATTTTCTTCACCAGAAAATGCAACCAGCTTACACTGAAAAGAGTGTTTTGCTTAAGGCTGAAGAGTTCCTGCTTTCAACTTACCTTGTAATTTTCATCATGTCTTTTCCTAGCATTCATATCAGCACCTTAGACTTTTAGCTTCCCACTACAGTTTTTAAATTACCACTTTAAAATACAATGAAACGCTCGAATAAGACACTGTCCTATCTATCACCTGGTGGGACTGGGATGGAGCTCCTGGTGACTATGAACTTGGAAGGTGGGCGGTAGCACCATGCAACAGGCAGGAACGTGCATTCACTGTTTGAGAGGGAAAAGTCTGAGTTTGGGGCAGAAAAGGTTGTTTGGGGATGTCAACATATTATTATGAAAGTTGGACATGCTGCAGTGAAGACTGCTTACAATGTAAGGAAATCTCATTTTACAGACAGGAAACTCATCCATTCATTCATCAGCAATATGTCTTAGTGGTTTAGTTTAGTTGCTGAGTTGTGTCTGACTCTTTGTGACCCCATGGACTGTAGCCCGCCAGTCTCCTTTGTCCATGGTATTTCCCAGGCAAGAATACTGGAGTGGGTTGCCATTTCCTACTGCAGGGGATCTTCCGAACCCGGGGAATGAACCAAATTCTCTCGTCTCTTGCATTGGCGGGCAGGTTCTTTACCACTAGTACCATCTGGGAAGCCCTAGAGAGGGTTGCCAGATTTAACAAATACAAATAGAGAATGCCCAGGTTACACTTGAATTTCAGGCATGTAATGAATGAATTTTTAGTATATCTCATGCAGTGTTCAGGATGCACTTATACTAAACAATGATTGACTGTTTTGTGAAATGCCAGTTTTGCTGGGTGTCCTATTTTCTCTGGCAGTGGGAGGCTGTGGGGCTGGAGCTGGGAGGTCAGACTGAGAATGGGCGGTGGATGTCCATGGGGAGGCCTTGCTGATGAGCTGGATCTGGGGAGTGAGAGAGGAGTACAAGATAACTTCTGGGTCTCCAACCTCAGCACCTGGGAGGTCCTTACCTGAGCTGGAGAAGATGGGGCGGGAAATGTGTGTGTTGTGATGCTGACGAGCCTTCTTTAAGGGCATGTAAACAGGAAGACGTGGACATTTCATGAATTGTCCCCCGCTTCTCTGTACAGGCCCACCTCTCCAACTGTCTCCCCTTCCTCCTCCCCCACCCCCTCATCTTGTGTTCTCTGCTCCAAAGGAATAGAGAAAAGCAGTTCAGGACACAGGTGACTGGGACAAGCTATTTTCTAAATAAACATTTAGATCCCCTAAAGAAGGGAATGGCAACCCACTCAAGTATTCTTGCCTGGAGAGTCCCATGGACGGAGGAGCCTGGTGGGCTCTAGTTCTTGGGGTCACAAAGAGTCAGACATGACTGAGCAACTAATACTGCACACTTTCAAGCTGCGACTAAGGGGGAATGATGGCAAAACAGAAATGTGCTTCCTAGGAACTGGGCTACAGAATGTTTCTATTAACAGTTCCTTGTGTAACATTTCTGTGCGCCTCTTTTGCAATGTGTCTTTAAGGATCCATCACTAGGCATAATGAAACAGGACAAACAGGACAGTTTTTGCAATGAAGTGGTTATGTGGACAACCAAGGACAGGCAAAATAAACTGGGTGCAGAAGTGTCTTAGTCACAGCGTTTATAAAATCCAACATTACAATTATACCAAACATTACAACTGTAATATCTAACATTACAATTGGGCTTCCCAGGTGGCTCAGTGGTAAAGAATCCACCTGTCAATGCAGGAGACGTGGGTTTGACTCCTGGGTTGGGAGGGTCCCTTGGAGGAAGAAATGTCAATCTACTCCAGCATTTTTGCCAGGACAGTGGAGCCTGGTGGGCTACAGTCCATGGGGTCACAAAAGAGTCAGACTTGACTTGGCAACTAAACAAACATTACAACTAACTGCATGGCTACACTGAAGTATTTTCTGAAATTTTAGCCCAAATAAGAATCTTAGCCTTCTCATTTCTATTTTTATGAAGAAAAAACAAGTGTATACAAGCACAGTTGTGATATTGCATTTCCTGATTAAAAAGATACATCTTTTTTTTAATTGGACTACAAATATTAAGATTTCTTTTAAAGTGATCCTTGTAAAAAGTTCATTCTCCTTGACTTCATTTTTATGTAGGGTGAAGCCACTTGATTAAATAAATATTTTGATTACAGAGGGTTTGCATGTAACATGGCCCCTTATCCAGAGAATGTTTTGGAAAAGAGAAAACTGGACGTATGCCATGGCTCTGTCTTTTTCTCCACCTTCTACTTAAATCTCTTAGTAAAACAATTTTACCAGAAATTCCATATGAACAGTCAATAAGACTTATTACTGTTGCTCTATTTCCAAAGTTGCTCGGCTTCCACTGGGGGCAGAATGTCCCCTAAGTCAAACCTGGAGAATCACCTGTAATGTTTGTTATGAATGCTCACTTGCTTCACATGGATTTGAATAGGGCAGGGTCCAAGAATCTGTATTTTTAACAAATAAACCAGCCATTTTTGTGGGCTAGTAAATCTGTAAAACACTGGCTTGAGTGAAATAATTAGTCACTGAGAATTTCCCTGGTGGCTCAGTAGTAAAGAATCCACCTGTCAGTGCAGGAGACAAGAGTTCCATCCTTGGTCCGGGAAGATCCCACATGCTTCTGGCTAACCTAACCCAAGCACAACTAACTACTGAGCCCACACCTAGAGCCTGTGCTCTGCAACAAGAAAAACCACCACGATGAGAAGTCCAGGCACCGTTACAAAGAGTCACCCCTGCTCGCGGCAACTAGAGAAAGCCCTCACACAGCAGCAGAGACCCAGCACAGTTAATAAATAAATAAACAATTTTAAAATAAGTTACAATCGTTGAATTCCAACTGTCTTGAAGGTGTGAGTGAAAGAGCCTTTTGAGAGATTGGAGGAGAAATAACGGCACATAAGTGGTCTCATTAGTTACACAGTTCATCAGAGTTTGTTGAATGTCTGCCGATGAGCTTGAAGGCATCCTGGGCACTGACGGTGCTGTGTGGACGAGACATGAGCCAGGAGGGATGGTCAGTTCTGCCCGGTAGCTCCGGACAGCTTTGCACACAGGACAAGGCATTTGAAATGGTTCATTTGAAACCAGGAGGAGGAGGTTGCTTATGGGCTGCTGGGGTGGAGGTGGGGAGGGTTGTTATTCCAGGAGGGAGCAGGTGTGATGGTTGGAGGAGAATGGGGCCCTCAGGTGTGGGGTTCCCATGGAGCTGGTCCTTGGGGTGGGTGGGGTGAGGTGAGTGGCTTGTGGAACCAGGAATGTAGGCTGCTGTGAAGGGAGGGTCTTGCCAAGCTCTGTCGTGTGAGGAATGAGGAAACGGCAGAGAGCTGCAGTTGTTTTTGGAAAGAGAACTGGAAGAGCACCGTGCGGCATGGCAGATGATCTGGGGGTTGGGGTAGAGGGGAAATGAGAGAGCTGACAGCCGGGGTGGAGAGTTTCAAACTCGGCTCTGGTGGGAGTGTGAGGCACAGAGAGCACAGTGAGTCACCAGGGGGCCAGCCCTCTGCTCCTTAGACGCGTCTGAGGTATTAACATGAAACCTGCAGGGATACCCCCATACCTCAGGGAGCGAATATTCCCTTCAAGTCAGGAGTGGAGAAGAAAAAGCCAGAATGTTCCAGTCTCCACGTGTGAGAGGCTTTGGTCCCTTGGGTCTCAGGGCAGTGGGGGCCCTGCAGGTGGGTTGGCACAACCAGCAGCCTTGACTTGGGCACTGTTTGGACCAGCTGAGGTGTCCAGGCACCAGCCCAAGCCCTGGGGTGTCTTCCAGATTCTGCAGGGAGCCCACACATCTGCGTCTCCGTGTGAGCTGTGTTCCTCGTCCCTCCGTTCCACCCGCCTCATTCTCCCTTCCAGACATGAGAAAACACCATCTCAGAGCAAAAGCCAGTAGATTCACCTACTTGGTGAAGGGAGAGAGGCCAAGGAAAATGCTAGGGTTTTTTTTTCACTCCCCAACTGAAGCTCCAGTACTTTGGCCACCTCATGCAAAGAGTTGACTCATTGGAAAAGACCCTGATGCTGGGAAAGATTGAATGTAGGAGGAGAAGGGAATGACAGAGGATGAGATGGCTGGATGGCATCACTGACTCGATGGGCATGAGTCTGAGTGAGCTCCGGGAGTTGCTGATGGACAGGGAGGCCTGGCGTGCTGCGATTCATGGGGTCGCAAAGAGTCGGACACGACTGAGCAGCTGAACTGAACCGAACTGAACCTTGTTCATTGTGTTTGTAATGTGGGAACCCAGTTTGAAACAAAGGTGAAGGAGGTGAGCAATGACAATGGGTTGGTGTCGGGGGATCCTGGGCTGCCAGACTAGGGAGGGGCTTCCACCCTCTNTAACATTACAATTGGGCTTCCCAGGTGGCTCAGTGGTAAAGAATCCACCTGTCAATGCAGGAGACGTGGGTTTGACTCCTGGGTTGGGAGGGTCCCTTGGAGGAAGAAATGTCAATCTACTCCAGCATTTTTGCCAGGACAGTGGAGCCTGGTGGGCTACAGTCCATGGGGTCACAAAAGAGTCAGACTTGACTTGGCAACTAAACAAACATTACAACTAACTGCATGGCTACACTGAAGTATTTTCTGAAATTTTAGCCCAAATAAGAATCTTAGCCTTCTCATTTCTATTTTTATGAAGAAAAAACAAGTGTATACAAGCACAGTTGTGATATTGCATTTCCTGATTAAAAAGATACATCTTTTTTTTAATTGGACTACAAATATTAAGATTTCTTTTAAAGTGATCCTTGTAAAAAGTTCATTCTCCTTGACTTCATTTTTATGTAGGGTGAAGCCACTTGATTAAATAAATATTTTGATTACAGAGGGTTTGCATGTAACATGGCCCCTTATCCAGAGAATGTTTTGGAAAAGAGAAAACTGGACGTATGCCATGGCTCTGTCTTTTTCTCCACCTTCTACTTAAATCTCTTAGTAAAACAATTTTACCAGAAATTCCATATGAACAGTCAATAAGACTTATTACTGTTGCTCTATTTCCAAAGTTGCTTGGCTTCCACTGGGGGCAGAATGTCCCCTAAGTCAAACCTGGAGAATCACCTGTAATGTTTGTTATGAATGCTCACTTGCTTCACATGGATTTGAATAGGGCAGGGTCCAAGAATCTGTATTTTTAACAAATAAACCAGCCATTTTTGTGGGCTAGTAAATCTGTAAAACACTGGCTTGAGTGAAATAATTAGTCACTGAGAATTTCCCTGGTGGCTCAGTAGTAAAGAATCCACCTGTCAGTGCAGGAGACAAGAGTTCCATCCTTGGTCCGGGAAGATCCCACATGCTTCTGGCTAACCTAACCCAAGCACAACTAACTACTGAGCCCACACCTAGAGCCTGTGCTCTGCAACAAGAAAAACCACCACGATGAGAAGTCCAGGCACCGTTACAAAGAGTCACCCCTGCTCGCGGCAACTAGAGAAAGCCCTCACACAGCAGCAGAGACCCAGCACAGTTAATAAATAAATAAACAATTTTAAAATAAGTTACAATCGTTGAATTCCAACTGTCTTGAAGGTGTGAGTGAAAGAGCCTTTTGAGAGATTGGAGGAGAAATAACG
Source organism: Neotragus moschatus (assembly GCA_006410615.1). Taxonomy (NCBI): domain Eukaryota; kingdom Metazoa; phylum Chordata; class Mammalia; order Artiodactyla; family Bovidae; genus Neotragus; species Neotragus moschatus. The sequence continues at coordinate 3,411,350 of SJYA01002114.1, read as the reverse complement.
GCACATAAGTGGTCTCATTAGTTACACAGTTCATCAGAGTTTGTTGAATGTCTGCCGATGAGCTTGAAGGCATCCTGGGCACTGACGGTGCTGTGTGGACGAGACATGAGCCAGGAGGGATGGTCAGTTCTGCCCGGTAGCTCCGGACAGCTTTGCACACAGGACAAGGCATTTGAAATGGTTCATTTGAAACCAGGAGGAGGAGGTTGCTTATGGGCTGCTGGGGTGGAGGTGGGGAGGGTTGTTATTCCAGGAGGGAGCAGGTGTGATGGTTGGAGGAGAATGGGGCCCTCAGGTGTGGGGTTCCCATGGAGCTGGTCCTTGGGGTGGGTGGGGTGAGGTGAGTGGCTTGTGGAACCAGGAATGTAGGCTGCTGTGAAGGGAGGGTCTTGCCAAGCTCTGTCGTGTGAGGAATGAGGAAACGGCAGAGAGCTGCAGTTGTTTTTGGAAAGAGAACTGGAAGAGCACCGTGCGGCATGGCAGATGATCTGGGGGTTGGGGTAGAGGGGAAATGAGAGAGCTGACAGCCGGGGTGGAGAGTTTCAAACTCGGCTCTGGTGGGAGTGTGAGGCACAGAGAGCACAGTGAGTCACCAGGGGGCCAGCCCTCTGCTCCTTAGACGCGTCTGAGGTATTAACATGAAACCTGCAGGGATACCCCCATACCTCAGGGAGCGAATATTCCCTTCAAGTCAGGAGTGGAGAAGAAAAAGCCAGAATGTTCCAGTCTCCACGTGTGAGAGGCTTTGGTCCCTTGGGTCTCAGGGCAGTGGGGGCCCTGCAGGTGGGTTGGCACAACCAGCAGCCTTGACTTGGGCACTGTTTGGACCAGCTGAGGTGTCCAGGCACCAGCCCAAGCCCTGGGGTGTCTTCCAGATTCTGCAGGGAGCCCACACATCTGCGTCTCCGTGTGAGCTGTGTTCCTCGTCCCTCCGTTCCACCCGCCTCATTCTCCCTTCCAGACATGAGAAAACACCATCTCAGAGCAAAAGCCAGTAGATTCACCTACTTGGTGAAGGGAGAGAGGCCAAGGAAAATGCTAGGGTTTTTTTTTCACTCCCCAACTGAAGCTCCAGTACTTTGGCCACCTCATGCAAAGAGTTGACTCATTGGAAAAGACCCTGATGCTGGGAAAGATTGAATGTAGGAGGAGAAGGGAATGACAGAGGATGAGATGGCTGGATGGCATCACTGACTCGATGGGCATGAGTCTGAGTGAGCTCCGGGAGTTGCTGATGGACAGGGAGGCCTGGCGTGCTGCGATTCATGGGGTCGCAAAGAGTCGGACACGACTGAGCGGCTGAACTGAACCGAACTGAACCTTGTTCATTGTGTTTGTAATGTGGGAACCCAGTTTGAAACAAAGGTGAAGGAGGTGAGCAATGACAATGGGTTGGTGTCGGGGGATCCTGGGCTGCCAGACTAGGGAGGGGCTTCCACCCTCTGTTGCCCGAGGTTTCCCCTGCTTAGAATTAGGAGAGATGAATGACATCCACGTGGACGGGGAGTTCAGATGGGTGTGAGTGTGCGCTCAGTCGGTCAGCTGTGTCCTACTCTTTGCAGCTCCATGGACTATAGCCCGCCTGCCAGGCTCCCCTGTCCATGGGATTTCCCAGGCAAGAACACTGGAGTGGGTTTCCATTCCCTTCTCCAGAGGATTTTCCCAACTCAGGGATTGAACCTGTGTCTCCTGCACTGGCAGATGGATTCTCTACCGCTGTGCCACCTGGGAAGCCAGATGGGTTTGTTAATTAAATGTGATAGATACATTTTATAATAACGCACATTAACGCGGGGTTGATGACTGAGGCCGTGCTTCGTCTTGAAGCCTCATCTGGCATCTGCTCTTCCTTTTGAAAGTTGTCTTCTCATTTCAGTTCCCATTGCACTGCATTGCAGTGGTCCAAGATCTCTGAATTCTCTGAATTCTAGAACTGGTTGCTGCCTGCTTTTCACTGCAGCCCTTACTGTCCTTTGCCCCATCTTCCATGATTTTGTTCTGCAGTTCTGGACATGGGCTGGTTAGAAACACCAACCCTCTGCCCTCTACCCTCAGAGAAACAGCTCCTCTTGGGGTGGAACCGGCAGTCTGGGTCTGAGAGAACCTCCAGCGATTCTTACACCTGCGGTAAGGTCCAGAACCACTGATTCACTAGCACAGTCTCCTTGTTTTACCAAAAAGACAGTGATGCCCCAGGTCCAGCTGGGAAGTGATGTTTATAACCCATTTCCCAGGAGGTGCTGAAGTTGCTGGTCTAAATGACTTCTTAAGTCTCCCCAGCTCAGAAATGTTGACTCTGTTGTCTGTAAAGTGTTGGGGGTTGGGGGGCAGGGGATTTTTTACGTTTCTTAAGTAGATGTTTCTACCTGCCAGTTTCTTCCCTCAGAGGTATATTCTGTAATCACTCCTTCCTTCTCCTGCCCTCTGCCAAGCTCACCACTTGTGGTCCTGTTTTTCTTTTCCAGCAGCTCACCTCACCTGCTAAGAAACCCTCTACCTGTCAGCATCCAAGGGCCGGTCTTACCCATCCACAGAGGGCAGCCGTTCTGGGTGGGCGATGGGACACAGTGGTCCTCAGTTGCACTGCATGCTCTCAGGTGTGGACTCTTGGGGTTCTGGGGGCAAGTGGTGCTGACCTGAGAGCAAGCAAGTCACCTAGGGCTCCAAGGCTTACTGTCTCTGTCACCTTGGAGGAGTTACTTTACCTGCCAAAGCCTCAAATTTCTCATCTGTTAAATGGAGATAATATTATAGTATCTGAAAGACTGTTCTAAATATTGAATGAAACAATCCATGTAAAGAACTTGACAGTACCAAGTACACAGTAAGATATTAGCTTTGAAACCAGTAAATTGGAACTGATGAGGTTGTGTTTCCCATAGTGTGCTGTTTTCTCATTTAAAAATAGTGCTTTTCACTCTACTCAGGGGGCAGCCTGGATGGGACAGGGGTTCAGGTGAGTTCAGATGATTCAGTCATGTTTCAGTGATGTGAAAGTCACTCAGTCATGTCCGACTCTTTGCAACCCATGGATTATACAGTCCAAGGAATTCTCAGGCCAGAATACTGGAGTTGGTACCTTTCCCTTCTCTAGGGGATCTTTCCAACTCAGAAATCGAACCCAGGTCTCCCACATTGCAGGCGGATTCTTTACCAGCTGAGCCACCAGGGAAGTGCAGGGAAGAATGGATACATGTATATATATATGACTAAGTCCCTTCACTGTTCACCTGAAACTATCACACTATTAATCAGCTATTTGTTGTTCAGTCGCTAAGTTGTGTCCAACTCTCTGTGACTCCATGGACTATAGCACACCAGGCTTCCCTGTCCTTCACTACCTCTCAGAGTTTGCTCAAACTCATGTCCATTGAATCAGTAATGCCATCCAACCATCTCGTCCTCTGTAGTCCCCTTCTCCTCCTGCCTTCAATCTTTCCTAGCATTTGGGTCCTTTCCAGTGAGTCAGCTCGTCACATCAGATGGCCAAAGTATTGGCGCTTCAGCTTCAGCATCAGTCCTGCCAATGAATATTCAGGGCTATACTCCAATATAAAATAAAAAGTTAAAAAATAATAAAAAATAAAAATAGTACTTTTCAGGCTAAATTTTGTGCTTCTCCTGGACTTGGTCAGATTACTAGGGGTGATTTTGAAAGGTTTATGCCTTATTTCTAGACCTGACGCCACTCTGGGAGGGTGTGTGTACAGATCCCAGAGCAGTGGAGATGGTTCCACTGGAACAGGGGTTCTAGGCAGAACAGGGTGTCCTGCCTTTGATGCTGATTTCTGAGCACCAGATGTGAAGGAAGGTGTAAACCCCTCATCATGTCATGATGCCCCACCCCTGAGGGACAAGCACACACTGACCTAGAGATGTGGGGATGGTAACACTGTGTGTGTGTGTGTGTGTGTGTGCTGTGCTTAGTTGCTCAGTTGTGTCTGACTCTTTGCGACCCCATGGACTGTAGCCCCCCAGGATCCTCTGTCCATGGGGATTCTCCAGGCAAGAATACTCGAGTGGGTTGCTATGCCCTCCTCCAGGGGATCTTTCCAACCCAGGGATCCAACTTAGGTTTCGTGCATTGCAGACGGATTCTTTACTGTCTGAGCCCCCAAGGGAAGCCCGCACGCGCGCGCGTGTGTGTGTGTGTGTGTGTGTGCAGACAGAAAAATAAAAGACCAGGTTTCTATCCATTTGGAATGATGACAGGCTTCCCAGATGACTAAGTGGTAAAGAACCCGCCTGTCAATGCAGGAAAACAGGTTTGATCCCTGGGGTGGGAAAGATCCCCTGGAGGAGGAAATGACATCCCACTCCAGTATTCTTGACGGGATAATTCCATAGAGAGAGGAGCCTAGTAGGCTATAGTCCGCGGGGTCACAAAGGGGCAGCCTTGACTGAAGTGACTGAGCATGCTGCGATCAGCAAGAGTCATTCTTTGGCAATTGCTCTTCAAACATTTTTACACACTGGATACACTAATGACATTGTGTCAAACTTGTTGAGAAAGTGGAGGAGGGGAAGCTGGTGACATGAACTGAAGAAAGAAGGGAAGAAAAGAGTGCTCCTTGAGGGAGGCCCATGTCTGGAAGGTGTCTGCAGCTCCTGTGTCTCTTACGGTGGATTCAACAAGTGACAGTGACCCCAGGTGCATAGAATTTGAGCTGTCAAAGATGGACATTTTGTTTGACCCACGAGTACTGTGAATGAGGAGACAGTGGCTGTCTAGACCAGGTAAAGGAACAGTGCCTCCGGGATCCTCAGTGGTAGTCTCTGTACTCGGTTCCCCGCAGATTCCCGGATTGGAATTTGTCAGCTACGGCTCCACAAATAAGATGAGTCTCAACTAGATAACCTGTGGCATTAGTAGTTCTTTGGGTTCCCATGGAAACCTGCTCTGGCCACAGCGTAAGCAGAAAGGAGAGAATATTGGAAGGAAGCTGAGGTCTTACACAAAACTGCTGAAGGAAGGGCTGAGTAAGTGAGTCTGTGGTGCCAGGGACAAGGGCATCTCAAGACCTCCCACTTCGGATGCTGGGCAGCCCAGCCCTCTGCCCACTCCGTCTCTGATCCACATATGGGACTCAGTGGTTCTGTTCCCTTCCGTGGGGTCCCCGCCATGAACATGTTCTCACCCAGACCTTGCTCACCAACCATCCCATCCCTCACCTCCTGTTTCCCTGCTTTTTCTGCATCACACTCACCACCACCTAAAACTCTTAGAGTTGGAGACTCCCCTGGCGGTCCAGGAGTTAAGATTTCGCCATCCAATGCAAGGGGTTCAGGTTCCATCCTGGGTATAAGTCAGATGCCACATGCCTTGGGGCCAAAAAACCAAAACATGAAACAGAAGCAATATTGTAACAAATTCAATAAAGACTTCAAAAATGGTATGCATCTAGAAAATCTTTTTTAAAAAGGAATGATTAAAAAGTTTTAGAGTTACTTGTTCACTTGTAGAGATTTAACAATACTGAGGCCCAGGCCTGACTCTCAGAGAGCCTGGTCTGGCATAGAACTGGCGCTTGTGTTTTCCCTAAAAGCCCCATGATGTTCAATGCCTACCTCAGGTTAAGAATCAAGGCCTAAGTGGGCCTTACAGATACACTACTGTGTGTGAAATAAATAACAAGAACCTGCTGTTCAGCACAGGGAACTCCACTGAGTGCTGTGTGCTGACAAAGTGAGGATATGTGCATACGTAAGGCTGGGTCACTTTGCTGTACAACAGAAACTAACGCAACATTGTAAAGCAACTAAACAATAATAATAATAATAAAAGAATTGTGGCCTAATAAACACAGTGATAGAGCAAACACAGGATGCCCTGCTGTCACCGGCACAGCTGAAAATATGTTTAAAAGAATTGAGTGACACTTACGGTTGATGAGGGGAAGGGATAGCTAGGGAGTTTGGGATGGACATGTACAGACTAGTATATTTAAAATGGATAACCAACAAGGACCTACCGTACAGCGCAAGGAACTCTGCTCAGTGTTATGTGACAGTGTGGATGGGAGGGGAGCTTGGGGGAGAGTGGATACATTATCTGTATGGCTGAGCCCCTTCACTGTCCACTTGAGTCTACGACAGTATTGTTAATCAGCTATACTCCAATACGAAATAAAAAATTTCTTTTAAACAAAAGAATTGAGTGACTCATGTAGAAAGGATTCTTTGGGAAGAATCAGGCAGTTGTGAGTAAGCACACACAAGTGATGTTGACAAGAGCCCTCCCAAAGCAGGTGTCCTGGGGGTAGGGGGCACTGGCCCCAGTTTCCCTGTAAGTCCACAGAGGATGAGGGAAGTAAATTACTTCCCAAGGTCGACCAGTAGCTCAACAGTCATACATTCAGCCACATGTCTCTGATCCTGAGTGACACCCTCTTCTCCGTGGTTCCCTCTTGGGGCCACGTGGGGGCTGTGGGTGAGGCCCCCTACTCCCTTGCCTAGAGGTTAAAACCAGGGGAGCTGATGGCACAAGGAAGGATTGTTGAAGGTTTGGCTGTGTTACTAAGGGAGGGCACATTTTTAGCAAAAACCATAGGCGAGAAGGAGAACCTCAATTACAGCAAGAAAAGCAGAAGTCGCTGGGCGTTCAGGGCTAATGAACGGAAATGTGAGGGATCTAAGTGTGAGAATCTGAACCTAAAAGCAGTTTGGTTAAAAGCAGAGAAAGAAACAGAGGCAGGGAGAAAAGAAAGAGTAGGTTTTGTCTCTTTAGGGAATTGAGATGTAATTCAGTGGTTGCACTTTTAGCGTTTTGGTGAGAGGGGCAAACAGAATATGAATGATCTGTAAATGTTGTACTTTTCATCCAAAGAGCGGCATGAAAGAGTCTTCCCTGGGGAGAACAGAAAGCCCCCCTGTGTCGGGATGGTTTGGAAACAGATTGCTTTTTACCAGTAGGGATGGACCACGGGACTGCGGGTTCTTACAGGAAAAAAAAAAAATCTGTAATCCTTTTGGGTTTAACCATTAGGCAAATTGAGCTTCCTGGTTTCAGAAAGAGAAAACAGACCCAAAAGAGAAAAACCCAGGCCCGTGGGAACAAGAAACTTCCTCCTCCTGGGGCTGCTTGAAAGGCCTGCTGTGCCCGTCTGAGTCTCCAGCTCAGCGTGAGGCTGGCTGGAGGGCTTCCCGGAGGTGGAGGGGTGATGGGCAGGCTGCGTTGCAGGAGGAACTCTGGACATGGTAGCTGAGGCTGCAGGCTGGGGCCTTGGGGTCTGAAGCACCGAAGCTGCCTTTTCATTCGATGTAAACCTGGGGAGTGAAGGACCAGGGGACTGAATTGTGGTCCCGCTCTTTGACCCTTAGTCCTCTGGGTCCTTCAGCCAACCACACCTGGAGGCCAAAAATAGAATTCTTCAGGCTTTTACTCTTTTGATGACAAATCAGAGGAGAGACCCAAAGCAAGTTGAAAAAGAAAGACCTGTAAGTACAGAGCTGTCTGTCTGCCAGATGGGTGAGCGGGGGCTGTAAGACAGACAGAGGCTTGAGCAGTTCAGTGAGGGGAGCCCCGTGTGAGTGGGGAGGGTTCTGTAATCTGGCCCATTTCCATCTCAGGGAAGGGAACAAAAGTCTGGGATGGGGCTGAGTGTGGGGTGCCTTAGAGGCCTGTCTGCGGTGCTTTGCAAACTGTAACACTTTAGTTGGTGAAACCCACACTTGTAAAGACTCCCTAGTGATTTTTATTTAGCAGTTTTGTTTCTGCCAAAGGTCCCATGAGCCTTTCTTCTCTATAATCTGGCTCTCCCTGTTTGGGGGGATGGGGAGAGAAAATGGGAAGTAATGCATTGTTCACGGTTTTGAGGCAGAGGGATTAACATATGCTCTTGTGTTTAATCCTCACAATAACCCTTGAAGGGGTAGTGTTATCTGCGTGGTACAGATGAGTAGGATGAAGTTCAATTAAGTAACTGGCTGGCATTTGTTTGGCTCTCAAGAAATACAGGAGTCAGGTTGGACCCAAATTTCCTCGTCCCAAAGCTCTTGGCAGCTTCATCTGGGAGAAATGATTGAGTTGAGATTTCAGCCCAGATTGTTTAAATGGTCACAGACTGAGTGAATAGGTGGTTGCCATGGTCTAGATTTGTCTGAAACGAAAATGATTTGGGGGAACTAACATTTGTTGATCTATTATAAACCAGATAGATTGTGGCTAATAAAAATAATGGGATCTACCTACAGAATTGCTTCTGACTGCAAACTACTGTATCAGTTCAGTTCAGTCGCTCAGTTGTGTCCAACTCTTTGCAACCCTGTGGACTGCAGCACGCCAGGCCTCCCTGTCTATCACAAACTCCTGGAGTTGACTTTGATGCCATCCAACCATCTCATCCTCTGTCGTCCCCTTCTCCTCCCACCTTCAATCTTTCCCAGCATAGTCCATGGGATTTCTAAGTTCCACTTCAGTTCAGCGGAGATGTTTTGCTGTGTAATAGTGACGAGGTCAGGGGACTGTGTGTGTCTCCGTGGTGGAAGCAGGGCGGTGTACAAGGAGGCTGATCAGATAGCATGTCAAGGGATTTACAGTCTCCATGGAGGAGAGAGACGCATACTCACGAACAGCAGCTGATGCAGGAGTTACAGATCCACATAAAACAGGACCGTTGCTGGTGTCCTGGGGCTTGTGGCTACATCCCAAATCAATGATGGAGAGAAGTGGTCAGGGAGAGAAGGATGTAGGCAAGAGTCGGTCTGAATTAGGCTTTGGGGGATCAGTGGGATTGGCCTACATGGGGAGGCAGAATGGCACTACCATGTCAATAAATGCAAGCTTCCGTCCTTGTCACACTGAGCGGCAAGACAGACTGGAGCCAGGCTGTGAGGAGCTGTGTGGGGCAAGCTGAAGACTTGCCGTTTTCTCCTGTTGACAGTACCAGAGGTGTTGCAAGCAGAATTTGAGATGATGGTACAGTAGTAATAATGGTGTCTTAACACTTCCTGAGCGTTTATCCTACTGTGCCCTCCGTGCCATGATAAATTCGTATGAAAATTTCGAAGTGCCAAGCTCTGTTCTCCAGACTGGCAGTCCAGCGGGGTACAGCCCTGACAAAAATCCCTGCTCTCGCGAGGCTTGCCGTTCATCGAGGAGGGACAAGGCAAATGCTAAAATAGATCCTGTAAGCTAAAGTCATGTGATCATGCCATGGGGAAATGTGAATACAGAGTGGTGGGCAGGGAGTGGGCGAATGAGAGCACATCTCAGTTTTGAAGCTTGCCTCTGAGTAAAGGTAGAATTCATTCATTTAATCAGGTGAAGAGTAGAGGGTGGGTCTGATGGATCCTGAATGTAAAAGAAAAGATGAGATGATAATTCACAAATTTGAGCCCAGAGTCGGGAAAAGCCTGATTCCACAGAGACTGGCCAGGAGGCAACCACACTACCCGGAACTGTCACATATGAAGTGGACCTTTTAGTCATTAATATCATGTAAGGTTTAGTAGGGGGCATCTCCAGTGACTCAGTGGATAAAGAATCCGCCTGCAATAAGACCCAGAGGAGACAAGGGTTCAATCTCTGGGTCGGGAAGATTCCCTGGAGAAGGAAATGGCAACCCACTCCAGTATTCTTGCCTGGAGAATCCCATGGGCAGAGGCGTCTGGCAGGCACCAAGAGTGGAGTCACAACTGAGCAACTGAGCATGCACACAGGGTTTAGTAGAGAAAGAAGACTAATGTAGGGGAAAACCGTCAGAATGATGCTATTGACCTTGTCGGTGCCTTTCCCTAAGCCTAGAAACCCAGTGAGGTTACATAGAAAGTGACGAGGACCCAATGGAGAATAAAATGGAACTGCAAAGATGACAGAGGTTTTGATCCTGGGTGACGAGGATGGTGGGGAAAATGAGAAATTTGCCCTACAAATAATGGAAATTCAACAGAATAGCCATCACGCTGTTTAACTGTTAGAATTTTCTGGAAGCGACCATGGGTCACTCGGCCCAGCATCAGTACTCCCTGAGAATCAGTGGTTTCTGCTTAGAGCACAGTGGGCAGCCTGGAAGGTGATGGGGTGGGTTTCCAGCACCAGCACCCCAGCCCCCTCCCCCACGTGCACCTGCCGGGGCCCCACCCTCCACCCTCTTTCAGCCTGGCTGCTTCAGCTGACAGCACCCACCTGCTGCATCTTCCCCCTCCTGCTGGTGCTCACTGTGTAAAATTACAGATTCACAGGTCCCCAGCCCCCTTGGTTCACAACCCCCTGAGGGTCTCAGTGAGTTTTTCACAGCAGTCGTAGAGCAGGAGCACCAGAGTCCCATTCCCTAGGGAGTCAGATGCAAGCCGCTTCATATGCATTCGTTATCACAACTCAGTACCATTTTAAAAAATAATAATGGTGCTAGCGGTAAAGAACCTGCCTGCCAATGCAGGAGACATAAGAGATGCAGGTTTGATCCCTGGGTCAGGAAGATCCCCTGGAGGAAGGCATGGCAACCCACTCCAGTATTCTTGCCTAGAGAATCCCATGGGCAGAGAAACCTGGTGGGCTACAGTCCATGGGGTCACAAAGAGTCACAACTGAGTGACACGTAGCCAATTAACAATGTCATGATGGTTTCAGGTGAACAGCAAAGGGACTCAGCCATACATATACATGTATCCAGTCTCTCCACCTCCCCTCCCCATCCGGGCTGCCGCATGACGTTGAGCAGAGTTCCTGTACTGTACCTGTCCTGGTTGGTTATCCATTTTAAATAAAAAGATCATACTTCTATGAAAGTAAAGCAGTGTCGCTTGTCACAAAGTAATTATTTGGCGCTTAGGCTTCTTTATGGTCCAACTCACATCATTCAAGGAGATACTTGCGCATAATTTAAAAACCAAAACAACTGAAACACTTTGAAACATCAGACACTCACCCCTCCTTCCTAGCATACACCATCCAGTTTTACTCACCAGATCCAACCACTTTCTTATTCTCAGTTCCAATAGCTTTACACCATGGTGGGGTCTCTTGAATGTTACCATGTAGTTTAGGTATCTGCTACCAACCTAGAGAGCATATTAAAAAGCAGAGACATTACTTTGTCAACAAAGGTCCATCTAGTCAAGGCTATGGTTTTTTCCAGTAGTCATGTATAAATGTGAGAGTTGGACTATAAAGAAAGCTGAGCACTGAAGAATTGATGCTTTTGAACTGTGGTGTTGGAGAAGACTCATCCAACCAGTCCATCCTAAGGGAGATCAGTCCTGGGTGTTCATTGGAAGAACTGATGCTAAAGCTGAAACTCCAATACTTTGTCTACCTGATGCGAAGAGCTGACTCGTTTGAAAAGAGCCTGATGCTGAAAAAGATTGAGGGCAGGAGAAGGGGATGACAGAGGATTAGATTGTTGGATGACATCATCGACTCTATGGAGATGGGTTTGGGTGGACTCCGGGAGTTGATGAGGGACAGGGAGGCCTGGTGTGCTGCAGTTCATAGGGTCACAAAGAGTCGGACACTACTGAGCAACAGAACTGAACTGAACCATCCTATTTTTACTTAATCAACTTACTGAACTATTGGTTGACAGCAGTGGTTCTTCAGGATTGCTAATTTCTGATAAAATCCTGTTCATTATGCAAATATGCGTGTGTACTCAGGGCTGCCTCATCTGATGGTCTCTGTTTTTCTGTTTTTATGTCTAATTTAGTTGCATCTTTTGCTGATTGTAGATGGCTACAGGCGTATCATTAGGAATATGACTTTAATAAACATTAGTAAACTTCTACCTTTTATCAGTTATTTTTCCAAGCTAACATTGTTGAAGTTTGGGGATTCAGTTAAGAGGATTTAACAAAATTCTATTGTATTTTACATAACGATGATTAAGGCAGAGCAGCCTGCCCTTGATCACTGCGATCTTTGCAAAGACAATTGGGTGCTAGGAAGGGACACGCTAGTAGCTGTGGACAACTTTTCTCAGCAGAAATATTTTAAGGTAATACAGTCGTTTCAAAATTGAGGATACATTTTTCTGAAATATCAACTCAGAAGTATGTGGTTCCATGCCCATTCTGTCACAAATTTTAATCTACTAAATTTTTTAAAAACTAATGGTTTATTTTTCGGGGTAGCTTCAGGTTTCCAGAAACATTGAGTGGAAAGTACAGAGGGTTTTCCATGTAGTACTCACCACCTTCTCGGTTTCCCCTAATTATTAACATCTTGCATAGTGTGGTGTATTTATTACAATGGATGAGCCAGTATTAATATTAATACATTGTGATGAATGCAGATCCACTGTTTTCATTGGGCTCACTCTTGGGGCTGTACCTTTTGTGGGTCTGACAAATGTATAATGACATGTGTCTACTATTACGGTGTCGTACAGAATAGCTCAGTACCCACAAAATCCCCTGTATTCCGCCCATTCATTCCTTCCTCTCTCTGAACCACTGGCAACCAGTGACCTTTTAACTGTTTCCTCTTCCACAGTTTTGCCTCTTCCAGAATGTCATTGGAATTATACATTATGTAGTTTTTTCATACTGGCTTTTCTTCACTTAGCAATATGCATCTAAGTATCCTCCATATCTTTTTATGACTTGATAGCTCATTTCCTTTTATTGATAAATAATTTGTTGTCTGGTTGGACCACAGTGTGTTCCTCCAGTCGCCCACTGAAGGATATATTAGTAGTGTCCAAGTTTTGGCAGTTATAAATAAAGCTGTTATAAACATCCATATGCATGTTTGTGGTGTGAACTTAAGTTTTCAGTTCATTTGGGTAAATAGTAAGTAGTAGAATTACTGAGTCAGGTACTAAGAGTATATTTAGTTTTGTAAGAAATCGCCCAGCTGTTTTCTGAAGCAGCTTCACCATTTTTTATTCTCCAGTATTGAATGGAAGTTCCTCTCCTTCTGCCTTTTGTCCAGACTCGGGTGGTGTCAGTGTTTTGGATGTTTGTCCCTCTCGTAGGTGCGTGGTGGTATCTCACTGTTTTAATCCACATCTCCCTCGTGACGTATGATGTGGACCCTCTTTCACAGGCTTAGTGGCCATCTTTCTGCCTTCTTTGGTGAGGTGTCTGTTCAGATCTCATACTCATTTTTCGATTGGGGTGTTTGTTTTCGTATTATTGATTTTTCAAGAATTCTTGTGTATTTTTTTAGACACCAGTTCTTAATTTGTGTTTTGCAAAGGCCTCCCAGCTCGTGCTTGGCTTTTAATTTTCTTTTGCAGAGCAGAAGCTTTTAACTTTAATAAAGTCCAACTTTATCATTTTCTTCTATGGCTCATGCTTTTGGTTTTTTATTTAAAAAGTCATTGCCACTAACAAACACATGAAAAGATGCTCAACTTCACTTATTATCAGGGAAATGCAAATCAAGACCACAATGAGATACCATTTCACACCAGTCAGAATGGCTGCAATCCAAAAGACTGCAAGCAATAAATGCTGGAGAGGGTGTGGAGAAAAGGGAACCCTCTTACACTGTTGGTGGGAATGCAAACTAGTACAGCCACTATGGAAAACAGTGTGGAGATTCCTTAAAAAATTGCAAATAGAACTGCCATATGACCCAGCAATCCCGCTGCTGGGCATACACACCGAGGAAACCAGAATTGAAAGAGACACATGTACCCCAATGTTCATAGCAGCACTGTTTATAATAGCCAGGACGTGGAAACAACCTAGATGTCCATCAACAGATGAATGGATAAGAAAGCTGTGGTACATATACACGATGGAGTATTACTCAGCCATTAAAAAGAATACATTTGAATCAGTTCTAATGAGATGGATGAAACTGGAACCAATTATACAGAGTGAAGTAAGCCAGAAAGAAAAGCACCAATACAGTATACTAACTCATATTTATGGAATCTAGAAACATGGTGATGATAACCCTGTATACAAGACAGCAAAAGAGACACAGTTGCATGGAATGGACTTTTGGACTTTGAGGGAGAGGGAGAGGCGGGGAAGGTTTGGGAGAATGGCACTGAAACATGTGTGCTGTCGTGTGGGAAACGAAGCATAGGTCTATATTCGGTTCAGGATACAGGATGCTTGGGACTGGTGCACGGGGATGATCCAGAGAGTTGATGTGGCGTGGGAGGTGGGGGGGGGGGGTTCAAGATTGGGAACTCATGTACACCTGAGATGAAAAAATAAAAATTAAAATTAAAAAAAAAAAGTCATTGCCAAACTTAAGGTCACCTGGATTTTCTCCTATGTCATCTTCCAGGGGGTTTATAGTTTTACATTTTATACTTAGTTCTGTTATGCATTTTGAGTTAATTTTTGTATAAGATATGGGATCTAGAATAATTTTTCCTTTTGCATTTGGGTGTCCAGTTTTTCCACAACTACTTATTGAAAAGACTGTCATTTCTCCATGGAATTGCCTTTTCTCCTTTGTAAAAGACAAATTGACTATTTCTGGGCTGTCTATTCTGTTTACTACACTTTTATTTTTTAAATTTTTTATGCTATTCAAAATGGTATTTCCACTGTAATCTATACAGTTTATGCATATAGTACTACAGTTTTTAGGCTGTTTGTTGTAGTGTTTACTATACTTTTACAGTATAGGTGTTTGGGGTTTTTGCTGTTTTTTCTGCCGTTTTTTGCTACTCTTGGCTTGACTTCTTTGAGCCTTAGTTTCTTCATAAGAGGGAGTGGGTAGAGTAGATCGTTCTTGACAGAGGATGAGACCTGGTTGGATGGCCTCAGCGACTTGATGGAGATAAGTTAGAGCAAATTCTGGGAGATGGTGAAGGACAGGGAAGGCTGGCCTGCTGCAGTCCATGGGGTTGCAAAGAGTCGGATGTGACTGAACAACAACTGTTCTGGTTTTATCTCATGAGACTAGTTTGTATTGTATTTAAGTATGGAGCCAGGGTGGTGATTTTCTCGTAGAAAGTTTCTGGGCCTAGTCCAACAAACACCAGGCCTGTGTGTGTGTTTGTGAGTCTGTATCTGTGTGTGTAAGCAGAGTGGCAGACATCTATTGGACAGAATTTTTGGCTATGAATGTCCTTTACATTTTATAAAGGAATAGTAGACCTGCCTTTCTCTGATGAGTGACAAAGCATATTTTTCTGTCCCAGTCTTTAACAGAACATATCAATACATAAGCTCCTTACCAGTAATTGAAACACCAGATTTCCTGCCATGGGGGGACATTTGGAAATGTCTGGAGACATTTTTGTTGTTCTATCTGGCCATGTGGAGCGGGCGGGGGTGTTACTGGTATCTCGTGGGTAGAAGCCAAAGATGGTGCTAATGACCTTACAATGCACTGGACAGCCCCTACAACATATAATTTGTTGGTTCAGAATGTCAATAGTAAAAAAAAAAAAAGAATGTCAATAGTACTAAGGCTGAGAAAGCCTGTTGCAGAGATGCAGACTTACTTATATCTGTGGGCATGTTTTCCTCTTGCTTTAGCCTCAGGAAAACCTAAACTTCTGGAGACTTTTGGTCTGTTCTAACAATTGTGCAGACCATTTAAGATATGACCTTTAGCTTTGAGCTTAGTTTCAGTTTTTCTCAATTTCATAATAATTTCTATTTTGTTATATCCATTTATGTAATCCCGACTAAAACTTTCTTTTTGTATTGGAGTATAGCCAATTAACAAACAGTGTTGTGCCGGTTTCAGATGGACAGGGAAGGGACTCGGCCATACACGTACATGTGTCCATTCTCCCCCGAACTCGCCTCCGCCCAGGCTGCCACATAACGTTGAGTAGACTTTCCTGTGCTGCACAGTAAACCCTGACTAACTCTTCAAGTAGAATTTAAACATATCATTTTATGTATTTCTAAAGAGAACTGGCTGGACCACTGATTCTAAAATTCCGAGGCTGGAAATAAGGTTGATGTTCCATCTGCTTCTTGGTGGGTTGTGCATACAGAATTCACTCTGCTTTGAATTTCCTCTTCTGGTCCTTGAAATGACACGTTTTCCCTGTGATACCTAACTTTCCATTAGCTCATCTTGTTTTCATAGTGTTCCCTTTTACTGTGAAGAGAAACGAAACCAAAAACCCCCACTTGTTTCAGCAATCCCCTATGTCTTCCTCTGTGTGAACTCGCCCAGCTAAGAGTTATGCAAATAGGGTCAGCTTTGTGTACTCAATCCCAGGTTCTGTCACCAGCATGTTTGGTGGGTTTGTTGTCACAAGAGAGTCAGGACCCTGGCCTCCTCTCGTAAGGCTCAGCCCCAGCCTTCTTCCAGCCCCACCCACTCCTTCCCCGTATCTTTCCTCATTCCCGGCATGGATCTTGGCATGACCTTCCAACTGCCTTGGAATCAAAGAGAAGAAGCCTTGTAGGTATCCATGGAACCGATCTCTTGTGTCCACATGAGGAACTGAGTGCTTGTCACCTCCTGAGATAGCCAGCAGGCGCCTTCTGTCCATCCAGGGCATGCTGGTATGTGCCTCCTGGACACGGAGCCATTTTCCTGATGTCTGTAACCGTCTACATGATTGACATTTCATTTCCAAGTAATCTTAACAAATGTAGATGGATGATGGCTCCAGCTGGAGTCTCCCCAAGTTCTTTCCTCCTACAGATTCTCTGGGTTTGAAGGACCTTAGGTTATAGGGTCAGATTCTTTTGTTTTAANCCAGGGCATGCTGGTATGTGCCTCCTGGACACGGAGCCATTTTCCTGATGTCTGTAACCGTCTACATGATTGACATTTCATTTCCAAGTAATCTTAACAAATGTAGATGGATGATGGCTCCAGCTGGAGTCTCCCCAAGTTCTTTCCTCCTACAGATTCTCTGGGTTTGAAGGACCTTAGGTTATAGGGTCAGATTCTTTTGTTTTAAAATTTCCATCCATTTTTGTACAAGTTTATGTATATGTGTGCATATTATATGTTATATATACTTATATATAATAGAGACATTGCATATGTATGTATAATTTACACAAAATAAAAACATCTTTTAAAATTTTAGATTAAGGATAATTGTACACATGACCTAAGGTTCTTCAAACTCTGATATGTGTATGTATACATATATATATATCTGAATATAAAATTATATGTATGCCATATATATATACACAAAAACACAGCTAGGGCTTCCCAGGTGGTACTAGTGGTAAAGAACCCACCTGCCAATGCAGGAGACATAAGAGACACAGGTTCCATCCCTGGGTCTTGTAAATCCCCTGGAGGAGGGAATGGCAATCCACTCCAGTATTATTGCCTAGAGAATCCCCATGGTCAGAGGAACTTGGTGGGCTACAGTCTATGGGGTCACAAAGAGTCAGACATGACTGAAGCAACTTAGCACACACGTACACATACATGTAAATATATATACATATATGATAGGAAGAAAAAGGCAAACCCCAAAATACCTGCAAACTCATCACCTGTAGATGAACATTGTGATATTTTAGGATATTTCTTCCTAGATACTTTTCCTACCTGTTTATATCATTTCTCCTCACAAAAAAATAGCATCTGGCTATATGTGTTGCTTTTTAACTTAAATATGTTGTGAATATCTTTCTATGTCAATGATATAATGTGCAATATTTTAATGACTACTAGTATTCTTTTTTGTCATGTTCTAGACCAATTTTACAAAAGTCAGTTGCCTGAAGGCCAGTTTGATGAAGTTATCAAATGTTCCAATTTACCAGAGGACATGCTTCTTTGAACTACTTGAATATTATTTCTATTTTTAAAGAAACTTTAGGCATTTTAATGTTCTCCTGCTAGTTCTTCAAATGGCATATCAACTCTGAGAGTTGTGAAATTAAAAACTTATCATTTTAAGTTTAAATTTAAATATAGAAGGATCAGAAAATAATTGGAAGTGACCAAATATTCTCAACTCAGGGACTGCCCTGGTGGTCCAGTGGCTAAGACTCCTCATTCCCAATGCAGGGGGTCCAGGTTTGATCCCTGGCTGGGAACTAGATGCCATATGCCACAACTAAAGATCCTGCATACCAGAACTAAGACCTGGTGCAGCCAAATAAATAAATGAATATTTTTAAAAAAAACATTCTCAACACACAAATCTCTGGGTTCTAAGGATAAGTTAGGCTGTGTTGATCTGTCAGCTATTTGTAAAATCAGTTGACATGAAAGGATAGAAGAATCTTGAGATATGGAAAAGAAGGGAAGATGTATAGAGGAATTTGTAGAAAGAAGCAGAAGACTTGAGCCCCAGACACAGCAAAAAACATGCCACTGTGTTTAAAAGAATTTTTTTAAATTAACTTGTCCTAAGTGCTTCCCTTGTAGCTTGGTCAGTAAAGAATCTGCCTGCAGTGCAGGAGACCCAGGTTCAATCCCTGGGTTGGGAAGATCCCCTGGAGAAGGAAATGGCAACCCACTCCAGTATCCTTGCTTGGAAAATCTCATGGACAGAGGAGCCCGGTGGGCTGCAGTTGATGGGGTCGCAAAGAGTCGGGCACAACTGAGTGACTAACACTTACACTTATAAAAGTTAAGAAATGAAGTAGGAAACTACAGAAAAATCATATCCTCTATTATGTGTTAGTTGCTCAGTCATGTGCAAAAGAATTTTTAAAAGTTAACTTATCCTGAAAGCTAAGAAATGAGGTAGGAAACTACAGAAAAATCATATCTCCTATTGTGTGTTAGTTGCTCAGTTGTGTCCAACTCTTTGTGACTCCATGGACTGTAGCTCGCCAGACTCCTCTGTCCATGGGATTCTCCAGGCAAGAATACTGGAGTGGGTTGCCATTCCATTCTCCAGGATATGTCCTATTACACTTAAGCTAATTACTATTTCCAAAATTACACCCATAAATATTTCAATTTTAATCTCTAAAAGATAAAGAATCACACTTTCAACATAAATTTAATACCATTATTAAACATAAAAGTGATCATTCCTTATCATCAAACATTCAATAAATGATCAAATTTTTCCAGTTATCTCATGCTGCTACTGCTGCTAAGTCGTTTCAGTCGTATCTGACTCTGTGCGACCTCATAGACGGCAGCCCACCAGGCTCCCCCGTCCCTGGGATTCTCCAGGCAAGAACACTGGAGTGGGTTGCCATTTCCTTCTCCAATGCATGAAAGTGAACAGTGANTACTGCTGCTAAGTCGTTTCAGTCGTATCTGACTCTGTGCGACCTCATAGACGGCAGCCCACCAGGCTCCCCCGTCCCTGGGATTCTCCAGGCAAGAACACTGGAGTGGGTTGCCATTTCCTTCTCCAATGCATGAAAGTGAACAGTGAAAGTGAAGTCGCTCAGTCGTGTCCGACCCTCAGCGACCCCATGGACTGCAGCCTTCCAGGCTCCTCCGTCCATGGGATTTTCCAGGCAAGAGTACTGGAGTGGGGTGCCATTGCCTTCTCCTAATTATTCTTAATAATTTGGCTACCAATTACTAGTAATCAAGACTAATATGGTAGCCCACTCCGGTGTTCTTGGCTGGAAAATCCCATGAACAGAGGAGCCTGGTAGGTTACAGTCCATGGGGTCGCAGAGTCAGGGATGACTGTGTGACTGAGCACGCACGCATGCACAAGGCTAATATAGTTCTAAGAAGACTCAGCAAGTCTTAGTTTCTAAAAATAGAACATTCCTTTTAAAAAAGCATCATAGAAATCTTCAAAAGTTTTAAAACAATTACACTGGGTAAGAATTATTTATACCCTTAAGCTATTGAATACTAACACAAACCAGCAGTAAACTTAAGCTGTTAAAACATCACATCAAATATGAAATTATATACAGTACACAAAGAGTTAAAAGATACAAAATTTGGTAAATTTGTCATCTTGTAAGGTGAAAATCCTCAGAGAATTTGTTTTGGGTGAAATTAATTTCAAGAGCTAGTCTCCATTTGTTTAACCAATGACCTATTATCTGGCAAACAAGGCTGTTTTTCCTTTTTTTTTAATTGAAGTATAGTTAATTTATTATGTTGTGTTAGTTTCAGGTGTACAGCAAAGCGATTCAGTTATATATAGTTTTACATACACATACACACACACACACATATATATATGGGCTTCCCTGGTGGCTTAGTAGCAAAGAATCCACCTGCCAATGCAGAAGTCACGGGTTCTATCCCTGGGTCAGGAAGATCTGCTGGAGGTGGAAACTGCAGCCCATTCCAGTATTCTTGCCTGGGAAATCCCATGGCCTGAGGAGCTTGGTGGGCTGCAGTCCATGAGGTCACAAAGAGTCAGACGAACTTAGCAACTAAATGACAGCGATATATAACTATATAGTCTACATTTACATTCTCTTTCATTATAAGTTATTTCGAAATACTGAGTATACTTCCCTATGCTATACAGTAGATCCAGTTGGTCATCTATTTTATATACAGTAGTGTGTATATGTTACTCCCAAACTCCTAATTTGTCTCTCTGTCACCTTTCTTCTTTGTTAACCATAAAGTTTGTTTTCTATGTCTCTTTTTCTGTTTTGTAAATAAGTTCATTTGTGTCATTTTTTTAGATTACACATATAAGTGATGTGTGATATTTGTCTGATTCTGCCTAGCTTACTTCACTTAGTATGATCATCTGAAGGTACATTTATGTTGCTGTAAATGACATTGTTTCATACTTTTAATGGTTGAGTAATATTCTATTCTATATATATAATATTCCACTTGCATATATACGGTGTGTGTATATATATATGTATATGCACATGTGTAACCTCAGATATGCAGATGACACCACCTTTATGGCAGACAGTGAAGAGGAACTAAAAAGCCTCTTGATGAAAGTGAAAGAGGAGAGTGAAAAAGCTGGCTTAAAGCTCAACATTCAAAAAACGAAGATCATGGCATCCGGTCCCATCACTTCATGGGAAATAGGGAAACAGTGGAAACAGTGTCAGACTTTATTTTGGGGGGCTCCAAAATCACTGCAGATGTTGACTGCAGCCATGAAATTAAAAGATGCTTACTCCTTGGAAGAAAAGTTGTGAGCAACCTAGATAGCATATTCAAAAGCAGAGACATTACTTTGCCAAGTAAAGTCCATGTAGTCAAGGCTATGGTGTTTCCAGTAGTCATGTATGGATATGAAAGTTGGACTGTGAAGAAAGCTGAGCGCTGAAGAATTGATGCTTTTGAACTGTGGTGTTGGAGAAGACTCTTGAGAGTCCCTTAGACTGCAAGGAGATCCAAGCAGTCCATTCTGAAGGAGATCGGCCCTGGGATTTCTTTGGAAGGAATGATACTGAAGCTGAAACTCCAGTACTTTGGCCACCTCATGCGAAGAGTTGACTCATTGGAAAAGACTCTGATGCTGGGAGGGATTGGAGGCAGGAGGAGAAGGGGACGACCGAGGATGAGATGGCTGGATGGCATCACTGACTCGATGGATGTGAGTCTGCGTGAACTCCGGGAGTTGGTGATGGACAGGGAGACCTGGTGTGCTGTGATGCAAAGGGTCACAAAGAGTCGGACACGACTGAGCGACTGAACTGAACTGAACTGAACTGAACCACCCCACATCTTCCTTACCCATTCATCTGTTGATGGGCACTTAGGTTTCTTCCACATCAAACAAGCCTATTTCTGATTGGATGGTATATAATACAAACAGTCTCACAATAAAAATCCCTTTCTTAGAGGTCTGTGTAACTACCCAGTTATTTTCTTAGAAATCTCTTATTGGGAGAGGTGTGGGTGTTGTGTTGAGAAGTAGATACATTTTAAAGGCCCTTGTTACGTGCTGTCAAGGTGAGGAGTATAACATACTCTCTCCCACCACACCCACCAATTTCATTTCATGGTGAGGAGATTAGAATCCTGAGACTGGCTTAGTCTTGTCCATATATAGGACTGTCCAGGCCAGACCTGCAGCTAGACACCCAGATTCCTAACTTCCCCACACCTTTCACTTCTCCACTCTCTTCCAGGCAAGAGCTAGATTTCTCTTCCACTTTCTCTGTGCTGAACACCAAACCTCCAGGTGTTTGAATTTCATCTACCTCTGAAACTGTCTTGCATTTCTTTTCTGGACTCACTCTAATTAATGAAGTGATAAAAATTGTAGCAGGTTATTAAAGTTCCAAAAACACAGTCAATTTGCTGTCTTTCGTATTTGACTGTTATTTCGAAAGATCTCTGTGTCAGGTTAGGTTCACAGTTTTATGCCACACGTTCATGTTATAGTTCATTGCCCGATCCCCGGGTCTTGCTGAAGCCACACTGGGGTCTTAGAGCACAAAATAAAGAAATAGTTTCAAACTGGATAAAGGCATCAGCAAACATGAGTAAATTAAAATGGGTCAGATTTTTATTTCAAAGGCTTGAAGAAGAGTTAATGAAGAGGGAATCAGCCGTAATGCACTGGGGTCTCTCGTGGCGGGGGTGGGGGGTGCTTTTTTAAATTAATTTTTATTGATACACTTTTAGTATACTCATGAGCTGTAAAACCATCACCACTCTCTAATTTCGGAAACTGATGCATCTTCTGTGAAACAGACTTGCAGAGTTTGCACACTGCAGTTCAACTGTGCAAAAAAAAAAAAAAAAAAAAAAGGAAAGAAAGGAAAAAGGAGGGAAAACTAACTCTTCTCTCTCCAGCACTCTGAGTAGCGGCAGGTGGGAAAACAGCCTTAAGTTGACCAACGGGGGTCAAATTATTTCCATTTTAAACAGTCTGTTTTCCATCGTTACTCTATACCTTCAAGATAAGAGTCGTCCTTCCTGTTTCTTCTGCTCTCTTCCAAGATGTAGATAGATGCACGTTTCTCTTGTGTTAATTGGTGAGAAAGAAGCCATCCCCCACCTCAAGCAAATGTTTGATATTAGAACACGTGGAAATGCCTATTGTTGTTCAGTCACTAAGTCCTGTTTAACTCATGGACTGCAGCACACCAGGCTCCTCTGTCCTTCTCTTTCTCCCAGAATTTGCACAAACTCATGTCCGTTGAGTCAGTGATGCCATCCAACCATTTCATCCTCTGTTATCCCCTTCTCTTCCTGCCCTAAATCTTGCCCAGCATCAGGGTCTTTTCCTATGAGACGTCTCTTCACATCAGGTGGCCAAAGTATTGGAGCTTCAGCATCAGTCCTTCCAATGAGTATTCAAGGTTGATTTCCTTTAGGATTGACTGGTTTGATCTCCTTGCTGTCCAAGGGACTCTCAAGAGCCTTCTCCAGCACCACAGTTCAAAAGCATCAATTCTTGGGCACTCGGCCTTCTTTATGGTCCAGCTTTCACATCTGTACATGACTACTGGAAAAACCATAGCTGTGACTAAATGGACCTTTGTTCAAAAAGTAATGTCGGTCTAAAATGATTTAGACCTTAGCGGGGGTTTTATAGTAGAGAAAGACAGCTACTTAAGTTGAAATTGATAGTGCTGGTCATGGAGTTGAGTTCTGATGCTGCCTCCTCTTCTGTCCTCCTCCTTCCCCAGGACACCCAGGAGGCTTTTCTGACCCCTTTCTCTCTTATAAGCAGTTTGGAGAAAAGATCCCAACTTGTCCCTGGGCTTTGCATCTCTAAAAAAGCCTCCAAAGTCTCATTCTTGAAAGTAAAGGAAGAAGGAAAACAGTCAAAGGGCATCTGAAAGGTTTCTATTTGGGCAGGCAAGGTATGTCTCTCAGGCTACATAACCGGTACCAGGTTGCCCAGATAAGAAATGTCTTGGGGATGAGTCCCTGTGAATGATCCTGGAACCAAACTCAACCTGCTTTGGAAGCTCAAGACCACTTTTGTCTCGGGTCATAGGCACCCATCCCTATGTTCCCGGAGCTCCTTTCTCTTTTGAGGCTCCATCCCTCAGCTCTTCTGGAGGTGAGCTCCTTGCATGGTCAGCCAAGAGGCCTTGGGTGATTGGAAGTGCAACTCCAAGGCCACTGGGCTCAGGTCCACTTTGGCAGGGACCTTTGATCACCAGGCATGGGTCCATCTCTCGTAGTGTGTTCCTGGTCTGCACTGTGCCAGTCACAGAGCGAGCAAGTCCTCATCTTCCTCTCGTTTCCCATGCTGTCTGTCTCCTGCCCTAAAGATGCTTCTGGTCACCCCAGAATGACCACTTACATTTCACAAGGTCAGGCCAAAGGGGGCAGGAGGGGGACTTCAGAACCTCTGGATGCGTTGTTCACTAGCTCCTGGAAAAGTGCAGTGCAAATGTACACATTCAGTCTAGGAGGTTGCAGTGAAGTGGGAAAAAAAAAAGGTTTTGTTGAGTTTCTGTGTGGCTGCTGGGATAAAGGCATCTGTCTTTAAAGAAAGCAAATACATCAGTCATCATAAAAAGAAAATGCTGTCATAATAAAAACAAAACAAAGCAAAAAAAGATAATTTCTTTGGTAGCACTTTGTAAAGGCAAGAAATTTATGTTCTCAGGGGTTAAATTCTAGTAGCTTTGTTTTTCGATTTTAAGATCTAGGATTCTGAACATAAATGTGTGAAACAGCTGTTAAAATGTAGGTTCAGATTTTATAGGGGAAGTAGCAATCCAATTTCCTGTTTTTATTTCTTTTAGCTCTCAGAATAGGAGAAATTTGTGATTTAAAAATCTTTCTATAGCCGAGAGGTGAATTTATATGAACTTCAGGCTGAAATGAACATGATGGAATATCTTTTAAATTTGTGAAACTTATGGTGAAAAACAAAATATTACCTGAAAGGTATATTATATAAATCCAAGCTCAGGAACCTCTTTCATTGCACCTTCCCCTCAAAGGTCCATCTAGTCAAAACTATGGTTTTTCCAGTAGTCTTATATGGATGTGAGAGTTGGACTATAAAGAAAGCTGAGCACTGAAGAATTGATGCTTTTGAACTGTGGTGTTGGAGAAGACTCTTGAGAGTCCCTTGGACTGCAAGGAGATCCAACCAGTCCATCCTAAAGGAGATCAGTCCTGGGTGTTCATTGGAGGGACTGATGCTGAAGCTGAAACTCCAATACTTTGGCCACCTCATGCAAAGAGTTGACTCATTGGAAAAGACCTTGATGCTGGGAGGGATTGGGGGCAGGTGGAGAAGGGGACGACAGAGGATGAGATGGTTGGATGGCATCACTGACTCGATGGACATGAGTTTGAGTAAGCTCCGGGAGTTGGTGATGGACAGGGAGGCCTGGCGTGCTGCGATTCATGGGATCGCAGAGAGTCAGACATGACTGAGTGACTGAACTGAACTGAATACACACATTTATGTTCACATCATCATGTTATTAAAGTGGACAGCAGGGCTTCCCTGGTGGCTCAGTGGTAAAGGATTCACCTGCCAATGCGGGAGACATGGATCTGATCGCTGATCAAGGCAGATCCCACATGCTGCGTAGCTACTAAGCCCGTGCACCACAACTATTGAGCCTGTGCTCTAGAGCCCAGGAGCCACAACTACCGAGCCCTCAAGCTGCAACTACTGGAGTCTGAGCGCCCACAACAAGAGAAGCCACCGCAGTGAGAAGCCTGAGCGTGGCAACTGGAGACTGGCCCCAGCTCCCAGCAACTAGAGAAAAGCCCATGCAGCCACAAAGACTCAGCACAGCCAAAACTAAATAAATACAATTTTTTTAAAAAAAGTCGACAACAGAGTGACCTGATGTCTAGGTTACCTTGCCTAACAGAGGGGGAGGAGGGGGAGGAGGGGGAGGGGAGAAAAGCTCCATTTAGAAGGTGTAAGTGGGCCATGTGCCAGCCAGAAGCTGATTTGGGCAGTGTGCTGCTGCGGGTCCCTCTTTGGGGTGAAATGGGGTTTCCTTATGCTTCTCATCACGAATTCTCTCTCTCCCAGTATTTTTCCTAGCCTTTGGGCTACATTTATTTATGTGTTATTTAGCAGAGATGTATATAGCTCTTACTGTGTGCTACTTAAGTACATGTCTAAGCACTTTACAAATATTACTGATTCAAGGCACGTCACCCTCATAACAAACTGATGAGCTTGATGAAGTGATCTCCATTTTTTTCAGAAGGAAACTGAAGCCCAGAGGTTAGGTTGCTTGCCAAGATCACATAGTTAATAATTGAGAGATGCAGGATTTGAGTTCAGCAATCTGACTTCACAGTTCTTTTCTCCAAAATATTTTGCAAATTGTGGGGTCTTCCTTAGGAATTTTTGAAAATATATATATTTTGGCTATACTGTGGGGCTTGTGGGATCTCAGTTCCTGGGCCAGGGATGGAACCCGGGTGACCACAGTGACAGCACCAAATCCTAACCACTAGGCCACCAGGAAATTCCCTTCCTTAGACATTTTTAAGAGAAAATTTCTTTATGGGCTGTTGCATCTTACAAGTGGACTTCAGAACTTAAGCAACATGATGGTGGGATCCTTTCAGACTATTTTCTGTGCACATTAGTTATACATGGATATGTGTGTGTTTGTGTGTGTATATGTGTGTGTGTGCACTGATTGATTACATAAACTGATGGATATATATGAATTTTTTTCAATTAATAATGATTGGTGGTCAAGAGCATCCAAGTTATGCAAATCCCTCTTTTTAACCCACCTCACTCTTATAATATGCTCAGTTCAATTCAGTTTAGTTGCTCAGTTGTGTCTGACTCTTTGTGACTCCATGTACCACAGCACACCAGGCCTCCCTGTCCATCACCAACTCCCAGAGTTTACTCAAACTCATGTCCATTGAGTTGGTGATCGCATCCAACCATCTCATCCTCTGTCATCCCCTTCTCCTCCTGGTTTCATAGGGTTCTCTAGGCAAGAATACTGAAGTGGTTTGCCATTCCCGTCTCCAGTAGACCACATTTTGTCAGAACTCTCCACCATAACCCATCCATCTTGAGTGGCCCTACACAGCATGGCTTAGTTTCATTGAGTTAGACAAGGCTGTGATCCATGTGATATAATATGTTAGTTTGGCTTAATTTAATGAACTCTCCCCATTAGGCTTCCCTGGTGGCTCAGATGGTAAAGAATCTGCCTGCAGTGTAGGAAAGCTGGGTTCAAATCCTGGATCGGGAAGATCCCCTGGAGCAAGGAATGGCAACCCACTCCAGTATTCTTGCCTGGAGAACGAAATAGACAGAGGAGCCTGGCAGGCTAGTCCATGGGGTCACAAAGAGTCAGACGTGACTAAATAACTAACACACAACAACACAACCCCTATTGATGGACATCTAGATTGTCTGTGTCTGTCATATAAATAACACCAGTATGAGCATCCTTGTGCTCTGTATAAGCATATCTAAAGAACAAATTCTCTACAAGTTTTCACCATAAAAACAAACAAACAACAACAAAACCCCCTAAAAATGTGAAGTGACAACTGTGTTAACTGTTTTGAGGTAATCATTTCACAATATGTAAGTATATCGAATCATCACATTGTACACCTTAAACCTATACAATGGTATATGTCAATTATATCTCAATAAAGCTGGAGAGAGAGACTTCCACTGGTAAAGAACCTACCCTCCAATGCAGAGGACAGGGGTTTGAGCCCTGGTTGGGAAGCTAGGATCCCACTTGCCACAGGGCCACTGAGCTCAAGCACTGCAGCTAGAGAGGCCCACATGCCACAACGAAGACCCAGCAAAGCCAATAAATCAATAAGATTGAAAAAAAAAAAAAAAAAGCTGGAGAGAGAGACAAAAGAACAACCTCTCAGAAGTGGAATTCCAGGTGGACAACTGCTTCCTTGCTGAGCATGTCGATAACTGTGGGACATTATTTGGTCTGACCATGAGCAGCCTGATGATAAGCAAGGAGTCATAATTAGCCTTTTATCCCAGAGTTTTTTTCCAGTTTTTCTTTTTTAAACAAAGATTTTAGTATTCAAAAGCCCTTCAGTGAGGATGAGGCCCCACTAATGGATATTTGCCCCAGTGAACGTCTGGACAGAAAAGTCGCCCAGTCCTGATTTCTGGATGTGTTGATGGAGGTCCCTTTGTGACAGAGGGTCACCTGCTGTCTGTGTTGGATCATCTGCTTGAGCTTCTGTGATGAACAACAGCCTAGGGGTGTATTTGCACGCGAGACCCTCAGGTATTATCATGATTAATTCATATCTGCTGGGAAAGATTGAGGGCAGGAGGAAAAGGGGTCAACAGAGGATGAGATGGTTGGATGGCATCACTGACTCAATGGATATGAGTTTGAGCAAACTCCGGGAGGTGGTGAAGGACAGGGCAGCTAGTTGCTACAGTCCATGGGGTCACAAAGAATCACACATGATTGAACAACTGAACAACAACAGAGTCCACGTGTAAAACGTGCTTTCATTTACGGTTAAAAAAGAAACATCGAAGACATTGCCAACAGCACTTTATGTGAAGCCCATGCTATGAAACTTCAGAAATTTTATGCCGGGGCGTGCCCGTCCACTGTGGACCCAGGCCAGCTTCCTTTTTCCCGGGAGAGTGCCTGTGATGCCGGCTCTGGCTCTTCCTGCTGGAAAGCTCCTACTGCAAATCTGGATCCACATTTGCACTGTCTTCTTTTCCTCGCCTAGAGTTTTCTGTTTCCAGTTTGTTAAACTCACTTTTTGCTAAAAGCATTTCAAATCCTTTTTGAGAAAGAAGCAGGCTATAAAAAACAGTGTCTTTAGCATCATTAATAATGAGATAAAACGCGTTTCAAAATAGCCATTATTTGGCAAAAGGATAAGGAAAAAATAGCACATACTTCAGGTGAAAGCTATGAGTCCACCATTCACTGTGTGATGGTTTGAGGCCAGTCATGTAATCTCTCCATGCCTCCATTTACTCCTCTGTAAAATGGGATTAATAATAACCTGGGTCATGGGGTTTCTTCAAGGATTAAATGAGATGCTCAGAAAATTACAGATATTTAATTGAAAAATAAATACTAAGGTGTAAATCCTTATAAAGCGTAGCTCCTGTCTCTTGCAAACATGTAACTGGGCTCCTAGTTTTTGTTGGGGGTGCCCTGTGTTTTGTGTTTTTCTGGTACCGTGACTCAGTGAAAAGAATTGAAGACCTGGTGCTGTTTATCCTCTGATGCAACAGGATGCTATCTGAGCTCTTTTGCTGGAATGTTTGAACTGCAGGGACCCAAACTCAAAGCTCAGTGCTAGTGGGTTAGGGTTTTCGTCTCCAGTGTGCACATGGGTGTCTCAATTATCTGTGTGATGAGAAATAAAAGTTACTCGGTGGTATCTGACTCTTTGTGACCGAGCTCCTCTGTCCTTGGAATTTTCCACACAAGAATACTGGAGTGGGTTGCCATTCCCTTCTCCAGGGGAGCTTCCCGACCTAGGGATTGAACCCAGGTCTCCTGCACTGCAGGCGGATTCTTTATCATCTGAGCCACCAGGGAAGCCCATGTGATGGGGGAGAGGGAAATCATGAAATATGCATAAATAAATAATACTACAGATTAGACGACCCCCTCACACATCCTCCCACTTTTAATTTGCATTCTCTGTTTTCCTTCCCATGGCCTTTAGACGATTGCCATCACCCCTTCAGAGGACCGAACCACCAATTCCCCAATCTGTGCCATATCACTAACACCTACAAAGTGACTTTCTAATCTCATCTGCCTTCACACACAAATGTGTGTGCACACGCACACACTACAAGGGTAGCTAATATTTTCCTGGGAATTTTTTGGCATAAAGTCATTTATACCATCCTTCTATGTTTTCCCTTATCCGACTTTTTATTTTGAAAATGTCAGATCTACAGAAAAAAATCCTCACCTAGAGTCACTAATTTTTTAAAAGCTATTTTGCCACATTTGTCCCCTCCTCTTGCTCCCTTGTTCCCCTTTTTTCTTTTTCGTTTTGGTGAAAATGTTGACAGCTGGCAGATACCCCGAGCCCACATCCCTACCCACCTCATGAGCATCCTCTCGGATGTGGACCTTCCCCTGCATGACCACACTGCCATCATCACATCAGTGAAACGCATAATCCCCTGGGATCAAGTCCACATGTATTCAGATATCTCCAATGATCTCCCCCATGTGTCCTCCCCCACTCACCTGTTCATTCAAAGCTCATTCAGAGAATACTTCTGAAGTTCCCACCTTTTGACACATCATGGACCTGTCTGATTATTTTGATCCTTTAACCTCTGTTTCCTATGAACTAGTAGTTAGTTCTGCAGGTCTCTATGCCTCTATCTCCAATACAACAACAACGGCTGGGGCAGGGATGTCCCCTTTCCCTTTCCTTGTCTGTCTTGAGCGGGAGGGGCTGGGATGAGCACACTGGAAGCCCAGAATGCAGCAGCCTGAGCACTTGGTCCATTCCTTCTTTCCACGAACCCTCCTGGAGCATCTGCTCGGAGTGGTATTTCAGAGAAGAAACAGGCTGGGACCCTGGCCTGTCTGCTTCAGAAGATCTGAGGAGGTAACATTTGGGTCCAGATCTGGAAAAAAGACAGAACTGGAGTGTGTTAGAGTCAGGGAGGGTCTGGGGAGACAAGTGGGCTCCCGGGAAACATCCTGGGGAGAGGTGCACAGACCAGGGATGCGTGTGTCCTGGGGACCTGCTGGGCTGCTCCTTTCACAGTTCAGGGAGCCACTGGGGTCCACTAGGGTTGGCCTTTTCCAATACTGACTTCCCTCCTTCATGCAGCCCCATTTTAATGCAAATAAGTTAAAAACACATTTTTTTTTGAAGGGTAGGAGTAGGGGTGGAGATGGGGTGGGTCAAAAAAGAGCTCCCCTGTTTATTTACAGATCAACTAGAAAACCCATCCCATTTCAGAAACTTTAGCACATGAAAGAAAAAGAAATACTGTGCTGTTTTGAGTCAAAGAAGTACTTGCTTCCCCTTTATTTTGGGAACTACAGCTCACTAGTTTCAGAAAGAGGCGTGACCATCTTCAGAGGCTTCCTATGTCAGCCAATGAGAGGATAAACAAGGCGGTGGTCGCCGATGCCCACGCCTGTGGGACCAAAGGCAGGCCGAGCCGGGGCAATGGGGACGAGCTTCTGAGGCTTTCTTGACCCATTCCTCCTCTAGGAGGTGTTCCGAACTCCCATCACCTGCCTTCCCCACGTGAAACTGTCCTTGTTCTGTGATGTTCTGGGCAGAGGTCCCCTTTGGCAGTGCCTGACAATGACAGTCACAGTGGAGCGCCCACCCCCCTGTGCCCCTGGAGAACTTCCTGGACTGTGTCCAGGGAATCTGCTCTGTGAACCTAGGCGATTCTCGTGTGCCTTTAGGTTTGGGAACACCACTCTCCAGTACCTTGTAACGGAGTGCATACAGATTTCATTCTGTCTCTAATGTATAAATTTGACCGTGAGGCTGTGCTGTGAGGAATAGTCATATCCAATTTCAGTTTTAAAGTTGCCTTTAGATCTAAGTTCCCAGTTTGCTTTGGGTGGCACTCTACACATCCTAGTATAACTGAATAGACAGATAAGAGTTTAGCCTTTAGAAGGGTGGTTCCAAACTGTCTCACTGATTGTGCTCAAGCCCCCTTCTGTCGGGGTGTCTCTCCTGAAGCCTTAGGCTGGCTGGCGGCACCCTCCGTGCCTCTGGCTCTGACATCTCTCCTGTTTTCCACACCCACACGTCTCACTGGGACGTCTACAGATGTGATCGTGTGGATGTTCCTACAAGCATCTATTCTCCTTACCTGTGTCTCCTCTTTGATTTCCAGTCTCCATGAAGGCCACCACCATTGCCCCAGGCCCCAAGCCACATAAGGTTGGAGCCACCATTTATGCTTCCTGGCTCTTCATAATGTTTGCCTTTGAAGCCCCAGGTCCCCTCACTTCACCTTGCACAGTGACATTCGTCTTCAGCCATGCCTCCCCCTCCAGCCCAACTCCCGGCCTTCCCTACTTGTTCCCTGAAGGGTTTGACTTGAACTAGTTCCCGGAAGGGGCCGTGTTCCCGGGGCCAGTACTTTGCATNTTTATGCTTCCTGGCTCTTCATAATGTTTGCCTTTGAAGCCCCAGGTCCCCTCACTTCACCTTGCACAGTGACATTCGTCTTCAGCCATGCCTCCCCCTCCAGCCCAACTCCCGGCCTTCCCTACTTGTTCCCTGAAGGGTTTGACTTGAACTAGTTCCCGGAAGGGGCCGTGTTCCCGGGGCCAGTACTTTGCATGTGAAGTTGTCTCTTCCGGGAATCCCTTTACTGACTCTGCCACCTAGTTGACATCACTCCCATTCTGACTCAAAGCGTTTCCATCAGGACGCTTCCTCTGCCCACATCCTTTTCCTCTTGCCTGAGGTCAGTGTCCCTTCCTATGTCCTGAGCATCCTCTGTCGTTGACCTGCCACATCACATTGTTATTTTAATTCACGCATCTTCACCATAAGAACAGGAGCGTCTGTAGGGCAGGAATTTATGCTGACGTAAAATTGATGCTCAATAAATTGTTGTTGAATGAAAGAGTGAACAGATCATGAACAAGCACCTGGCTTGTGAACAGTCCTCCCCTTTTTGACTTGGTTAAATCATCAGCAATGAAGAATAGAAGTGTATTTGCTGTTGTTGAGTTGCTGTCACCTTCTCTTCATTAATGGAGGAACTTCGGTGGCTGGAATCCAGTTCTGGAATGGTAAAACGATGCCATTTTTTTTTTTTTATTCCAACAGGAACTATGGGATGTATAAAGTCAAAAAGGAAAGACAATCTGAATGACGATGGAGTAGATTTGAAGACGCAACCAGTACGTAATACTGACCGAACTATTTATGTGAGAGATCCAACGTCCAATAAACACCAAAGGCCAGTAAGTAGATAGTCTCAGGGGAGCATTCCCACTGCAGGATCAAAACACAGCTGCGTAATTTAAACTCCCAATCTGTACCATGTGCATGCCAAAAAAATAATAATAATAATAATCATGTTAATTACTTGGGCCTCAAATAATTTTTGATATACTTTGTAACTTAATCCTTTAAATAGTTTATAAATATATCCGAGACAACCAAGCCACTTAATGTACAATAAAGGGGCCTTTGGTCACTTTCTTATGTGTGGCGATTATCACCTTTCCTGTCACTGGTACAAATACCCTCTCTTTATATGTAAAGACATGTATATGAGCTTGTGTGACTTAGGATGGACAATAAGATTAGTGGTCTGGAAGCAGAAGGAAATGCTGAATTCTAGTCGGAAGCTAAAATAGGTGCTGATATGCCCTTTGGTAGACGTTGTTGTTTAGTCGCCCAGTCACGTCCAGCTCTTTGAGACCCTGTGGACTGTAGCCCACCAGGCTCCTCTGTCCATGAGATCTCCCAGGCAAAAATACTAGAGTGGGTTGCCATTTCCTTCTTCAGGGGATCTTCTTGACCCAGGTATCAAACCTGCGTCTCCCACGTTGGCAGGCATATTTTTTATCGCTAAGCCACCAGGGTAGCCATCATACTTTATCCCATCATGTTGTTCTTCAATTAATTCAAACTAGTATGAACACTGAAGTTGTCATGACTTATTATAGAGAATTAAAAGATTTAAAAAAAAAAAAAAAAAGCAACTAATTCTGCCTTCTAACCTAGGACAAATATCTGTACCAGCATTTTTACATGATGGATGTGCTCTCTGATGTGTTTGAGAAATGCTTGGCAAAGAATTAATATCACATTTCATGGAAGAAAGGAACAGAGCTTTGGATACTTACAACCTTAAATGCACTTTACTTCAGATCTTAGGTCCTTTCTGTTTGCTCACTGTATATATGTACATCCCACATTGCCTGGTTTTTATAGAAACCAGTGTTTCACCATTTAAGCTGAAAGCAGCTTATTCCACGTTAGTCCAAATGCCTTCATTAAGAGTTTTCATTGTTTCTCTAATCTGATATGTTTTTAAATGCCTTGGCATTCTAGAAGTATATTATTGTTGTCACGCCCTGGACCAGCCCCCTCCCCCACGTTCCCCCTTATCCTGCAGGTATGGTGTGTGTCAAGGTCACATGTCATTGTTGAGATGGGTAAGTCGGTGTTGAAAAGTGAATACATTATGCTGTCAATTCCCTACATGATATTTCTAGACAGATAAATTAACGTTAATTTTAGGAACTTCC
The DNA here is from genome assembly GCA_006410615.1 of Neotragus moschatus. Classification (NCBI taxonomy): domain Eukaryota; kingdom Metazoa; phylum Chordata; class Mammalia; order Artiodactyla; family Bovidae; genus Neotragus; species Neotragus moschatus. The sequence goes on along the minus strand of SJYA01002114.1, from coordinate 3,377,462 downwards.
CTGGCAGTCCAGTTTTTAAGACTCTATGCTTCCAACGCAGGGGGCGAGGGTTTGATCCCTGGCTGGGGAACTAAGACCCCATAGGCTGTGGTGCACAACCAAAAAAGAAATTTAAGGGAAACATTGTGCACTTCCCTGGTGGTCACTGGTTAAGAGTCCTCCTGCTAATGCAGAAAACACGGATTTGATACCCTGTCCAGAAGGACCCCCGTGCCACAGAGCAGTTAAGCTTGTGGGCCCTAGAACCCGTGCTCAAGAGCAGCCGCTGCACGGAGAAGCCTGTACACTGCAACCAGAGAGTAACCCCGGAGCTAGAGAAAGCCCATGCACAGCAATGAAGACCCAGCACCGCCAAAAATAAAGAAAAACAATTTTAATGTTGTAATTTTACAACAGAAACTCAAAATGTACAAGGTTATGAATAAGTTTTATGATTTAGTTCTAAATACCTATAAATATAATATTCAAAAAGACATCACATAAATAGGTATAGATGTGGAGCTATGCTATGGAAATGTGACTAACAGAAAATGAAATGATACAAGGACTTGGAGTCACAGATAGTCTTCTCGTTATAGACTTCAAAGGTGTCATGAAAAGGACCTGACTTTTTCTAGTGTCATGTGCTGTAGATTTTACATGGTTTAAAATCCCCCATTTTTTTTTAACGTAATGAAAGAAGATGTCCTTCATTCAGAAAAGCAAAGGAGACCAGTACAAACTTACCCACCGATTTTCCTCTTGCTAAGAGTAAAGGAGGTTAAAAGATAAGTGTGAAAGCAGAAGTAGGAAGCATGTTTGAAATCTCTCAGTTCCCTCATGCACCCCCGGAGTGCAGTACACTCCACCTTCTGTGGTCACAGGTGCCCTGGTTTGTGAACTGGGCAGTTGGGCCTTCTTCCATGGATAACATTCAGTTCCAGCCAGATGTGCCCCAAACACACCCCTGGATTGATTACAGGCTGTATTGTGTGACAGCAAGGCTGAACTGACACGAATTCAGTAACACTCTAAGGAAAGGACATTTTAGAGAAGAGCAGTGACAGATGGAGTCTATATATATGTGTTGGCCTTCTAAAGAATGTGTTCAGTCATTTGTCGATTAAGGACTCTTTGATATTTGAAAATCAGCTTGCTGCTTTCAAAATGATTTAATCAGTCTCTCATCTTCTAATTGTTTCCTCTAACTCCTTTAAAATTGATCATACATTCTAATTATGCAAATCTGAGTGAGTTTAAAAGTCGGTATAGAACTCCTTGAAATAAGTATTGAAAGATCATCCGGAGCCAAGAGTTTCTGAACCAGAAAAATGTAATCCCTTGCTCCCTGCCCCTGGAGATTTGATGGGCTGACTTCCATCAGAAATTTAAATTTCAGTACAAGCTGTTTTGATTCATATTCCATTCAGTCACGTTAATCAAAGAGAAACACGATAAAACCTGGGAAGTCTCACACATCCTCCCCATGTCAACGAAGGAAAAAGGAATTTGATTTCCAAGGTGATTGGGGTGGCCTTTTGTACCACCAGCCCCTTCCTGATCATTCAGCTCCAAGCTAAAATAACAGGGATGCCATCTGTCCCCATAGCGGAATCGGGGTCAGCCACAGGAAGCCTGGATCTGTTAGGACTTGTTCTCAGCTGCCAGTGACCAAGCCCTTACAGCAGCTTGTAAAACAAGTCTGGGAAAAGTGAAGATCAGCAGTCCTGGCCTGAGTGGCACTTCCACACGGTCACCAGGGACCCAGGTGGCCCCTAGGACCCCTCTCCATCCTTTGCTCTGCTGTCTCTGGTTACTGGCATCCATGGCTGCTGAAGGCCCAGCTCATCACCTGCTTCTGGGCAGAAAGAAGCAGCCCAAGGAATAAGAAAGCCGATCCCAAAGCCCCATCACTTGCCTGCAGGTTAACTCCTTGCCATCTGCATAGAAGGCTGGAGAATTGGGAAGCATCACCATGGAGCTGGGCAAACCGCCACTCCTAAGGATATTTGGGGGAGGGAGCCGATTGGCTCAGCAGCGGCTCAGACATGTCCTGTCAACCCCAGGCCAGTGGCTGCTGAAAAAGGAAAAGCGCTTCCACAGGTGGGGCAGGGGGCAAGGATCGGAGCACAGCTCCACAGGACTGTTCCTCTGCGCTCCTCTTCTTTCTGGCTTAAAAAATTAACAAATCTAAACCCTATTTGCTTCTGTTCAAAAATGACATAACATACAGTGTGAATGTAAGCATAAAATGCTAAACATAGAAAATATTTTTCTAATGAATATTCTCTCTCAGGTTGCAGACTCTCAGCTTTTACCAGGACAGAGGTTTCAAACTAAAGGTATGTTTGCATAACACCATGGTAGTGTCTTTTCTTTACTGTTCGAGTCTCTGTAAAGTAGTTGTCCTGGGTGTTTTTGTTGATTCTGGGGGGGCAGGCGGCGGGGTGAGGCAGAAAAGGATACTTTTATTGTTTTGCCAGGCAAAGGAAGACACACTAGGCTTCTGCCTTGAAAAACTGTGTGTCTCCAAATTTTTTTTTTAATTGTGGAAAAATAGATATAACATAGAATTTATCATTTTAGCCATGGAAGTGTTCCGGTCAGTAACATTAACTGCTTTCTCATTTTTGTGCAGCCATCACCTCCATCCATCCATCTCTCCATCTTGGATGATGAACTTTCCATCATCTCAAACAGAAACTCTGTGCCCATCAAATGCAAACTCCCATCCCCCATCCTCCCGGCCCCTGGTACCCCCCATTCTACTTTCTGTCTCTATGAGTTTGACGGCTCTGGGGATCTCGCCTAAGTGGAATCAAATGGTATTTGTCCTTTGCAGCTGACTTCTGTCACTTAGCATAATGTCTTTAAGGTTCATCCATGTTGTAGCAGGTGTCCGAATTTTGCTTCCTTTATTCTGTAGTATGTATACACAGTGTCTTCGGATGATTTTCTTCTTCTAACCTTTGTAAACAATGCTGCTATGAGCACAGGTGTATCACATTTTAAACCTGGAGCTGGAAGTCATTGAGGTCATAGGTTTCTATGATTTGAGATGACAGACATTGTACCAACATGTACAGTGTGTGGCCAACCACAGACCATCTGGGAGGACCCCAGAGCCATCTGGGAGGAAAACAGGTCCTCTTTCCAGCTGCCTGTTTCCTCAGTACATCCCTGCACTCTGTGCCCCATGACAAGCTGTTGCAACATTTCTGCTGTGGATTCTTTTTTTAAAAAAACTTTTTATTTTGTATTGGGGTATAGCCGATTAACAATGTTGCGAGCAGGGAAGGTGAACAGTGAAGGGACTCAGCCATAGGTATACATGTATCCATCCTCCCCCAAACTCTCCTCCCCTCCAGGCTGCCACACAACATTGAGCAGAGTTCCCTGTGCCATACAATCAGTCCTTGCTGGTTATCCATTTTAAACATTCTGCTGTGGATTCTTAAAGGTCTTCACTCGCCTTGTTCATTTTCAGATCCAGAGGAGCAAGGGGACATCGTGATCGCATTGTACCCATACGATGGCATCCACCCAGACGACTTGTCCTTCAAGAAAGGGGAGAAGATGAAAGTCCTGGAGCAGTAAGTGCAACCGGGTGTCCCTCTTTATGGCACCAAGTCCGAAGCCTATCCCCCTCCTCGGGCTTGGCCGCCAGCAGCACAGCATGGCAGACACCCCTCTCGGGGTGGGCATGGAACTCCAGCCTTGTTGCTGCCAGAAGGAGCAGGGCCAGAGGGATTTTCTCCTAGGCTTTACTGCGAGCAGTTCCCAAGAGTTTTTCCTTTGAAACCAAACACCATTGTCTTTCCTTATCCATCTGTGCTGCCTTAAGAGGCTTAGATCTATGTAGAATTTGCATTTCTTTTTTTTTTTTTTAATGTTTTTAAAATTTATTCTTGACTGTGCTGGGTCTTTGTTGCTGCTCTCTGGCTTTCTCTAGTTGCCGTGAGCAGGGGCGACTCTCAAGTTGCAGTGTACAGGCTTCTCACTGCAGCGACTTCTCTTGTTGCAGAGCATGGGCTCTAGAGTGTAACAGGCTTCAGCAGTTGCAGCATAGGGGCTCTCTAGTTGTGGCCTGTGAGCTTCACTGCCTCGAGGCACGTGGATCTAAGTTCCTGGACCAGGGATCCACACCGTGTCCCCTGCATTGGCGGGTGGATTCCTAACCGCTGAACCACCTGGGAAGTCCCTGCATGTTCTTTTAATGCCATTTTTACTTTGTTATTTTCCTCAAATTCACACTGAGTGTATGGGTGCAACTGGGTGTGAGTCATCAGGGTGGGGCACCAAGGCAGTGGTCATCTCCGGGAAAGCCCCTGCTCAGCACTTAGTGCTTCTGTTAAGATGCTTGGACATCATTTTCTTGACCCGTCCAGGTTGACTCACAGGGCTCAGGACCGTGCTGAGAATAAGGAACTTCAGTAATTCTACTACTCTTCATATAGCATCACCTTGGCCTACCAACAGGAGACCCTTGGTTGGCTGGAGGAGAGAGACCCTTTTTAAGTATACGGTGTTGAGTAGCTGAGAGGGGTTGTCCATTACGGGCTGAATGTGAACTTGAGCCTCTTTCTGTCCTTGCCACTTGATTGCTGTGTGACCGTGACAAGTCACTTCAACTCTGTATCTTAGTGTCTCGCTTGGGAACCAGAAATGGCTTATGCGTGTGTGTGCCTTTTATAAATATGGCACAGGCGTGTATAATACCACAGCCGAGTGCCAGTTGTATTTGTCCTTCATGTCTTGCCAGATGAGGGTTCCATCTGGGTGTGAGAACCTGACGGGAACACAGCTGAGGCTCATCCGTTGGCAACCCATCCATTCCTCCTTCCTCAGCTCCTTCCCTGGCTCCATGCCTGTTGCAGGAGATGCGAGGTGGTGATGAGGCTCACCTGCTTGGGATTGTTTTATGGTTTTCTTTTTTTTTTTTCCCCATGGCATCAGCCTATGGACACTAGCTGTTTCGACAAAGGCATTTATAACTTAAGAACTATGACCTTTTATTCCCTTGACTCCCATTTCTGTAAGTGTGAAAAGTGAAAGTGTTAGTCATTCAGTTGTATCCAGTTCTTTGTGACCCCATGGACTCCCCTCTCCTTGGAATTCTCCAGGCAAGAATACTGGAGTGGTTTGCCATGCCCTCCTCCAGGGGATCTTCCCAGCTCACATATCAAACCCAGGTCTGCTGCCTTATAGGCAGATTCTTTACCCTCTGAGCCACCAGGGAAGCCCATTTTGTAGATATCCCTGGGGAAGTTAAGAACTCTGTTTCCACAAGATGGAAACCATTTTCACCAACTCTTATGCAGCAGCTCTGAGCACAGAGACCCACACTTCAGACCTGAGGCTGTTTTCCTTTGCGTCTTTCACTAAACATATTTGTATTTCATCAGGACACATCAACTTTCCCCCTGCATTCTGGGGTCCCAGGGTCTTCCCCACTGTCCCACACCCCTCGAGACAAACACCTTAAGACAATTGCTCTTGTAGTTCTTGAGTCATTGAATACAAACCCTTTTTTTCTTTTTTTAATTCATATTTATTTGGCCACGTCGAGTCTTAGCTGTGGCGTGTGGCCTGTTCTTGGAGGCGCAAGCACTTGCTTGGCTGCCCCATGGTGTGCAGGATCTTAGTTCCCTGACAGGGGACTGAATTCACATCCCTTGCTTTACAAGGTGGTTCTTAACCACTGTATCATCAGGGAAGTCCAACAAATNACACCCCTCGAGACAAACACCTTAAGACAATTGCTCTTGTAGTTCTTGAGTCATTGAATACAAACCCTTTTCTTCTTTTTTTAATTCATATTTATTTGGCCACGTCGAGTCTTAGCTGTGGCGTGTGGCCTGTTTCTTGGAGGCGCAAGCACTTGCTTGGCTGCCCCATGGCGTGCAGGATCTTAGTTCCCTGACAGGGAACTGAATTCACATCCCTTGCTTTACAAGGTGGTTCTTAACCACTGTATCATCAGGGAAGTCCAACAAACCCTTTCTGATGCGGGTTTCTATTCCAGGCACGGAGAGTGGTGGAAAGCCAAGTCCATTTTGACAAAGAAAGAAGGCTTCATTCCCAGCAACTATGTGGCCAAAGTCAACACCTTGGAAACAGAAGAGTGAGTCCTCGCCTGGAGTGGTCTGGGATGGCTCTGTGTGACATGCTGGATTTCTTGCTTTTTCTTCATCTTTTTTCTCCCTGGGATTGCAACAGCCATGGGTATGTCTTTACAGGTGGTTTTTCAAGGATATAACCAGGAAAGATGCAGAAAGGCAGCTTCTGGCCCCAGGGAACAGTGCTGGAGCTTTCCTTATCAGAGAAAGCGAGACATTAAAAGGTAGGAAGTGACATAAGGCCTCTTATCAAATGCTGTTTAGGAAATCGCTCTTAGAAATGATTCTGGAATTCTGTTAAAAAAGAACTGTGGGCAGACCTTGTTTTATTGAAGTATAGTTGATTTACAGTGTTGTGTTAATTTCTGCTGTATAGCCAAGTGATTCTGTTATACATATATGTCGTCTTTTTCATACTCTTTTCTGTTCTGGTTTATCACAGGTTATTGAATATACTTCCTTGTTCTATACAGTAGGACTATGTTGTTTATCCATCCTATGTGTCATAGTTTGCATCTGCTAATCCCAAACTCCCAAAACTTCCCTCCCCATAATGCCAATCTTGTCTACAAAATATGAGTGTCACCTTTGCTTGTACTTCTCCCTCCGCAGGAAGTTATTCTCTGTCTGTCAGAGACTGTGACCCTGTGCACGGTGATGTGATTAAGCACTACAAAATCAGAAGTCTGGACAATGGGGGTTATTACATCTCCCCACGAATCACTTTTCCTTGTATCAGTGACATGATTAAGCATTATCAAAGTAAGTGAAAACACAAGGTCAGACAAGAAAAGAAAGATACATCTGTTATGATACATGTATTATGTCAAACTTATATTAAAAAATTTTGTATCCTGCAACTTTACAGAATTCATTGATGAACTCTAGTAGTTTTCCTGGTAGCCTCTTTAGAAAGAAGAATCATATTTCTTTTGGATAAAGTTGCAGGATCATATTCTGTAACTGGTCTTACTGCTGCTGCTAAGTCGCTTCAGTCGTGTCCGACTCTGTGCAACCCCATAGAACCTATAACTATACATTCAACAGTGGTGCTAGTGGTAAAGAGTCCACCTGCTAATGCAGGAGACACAAGAGACACCCATTCAGTCCCTGGGTTGGGAAGATCCCCTGGAGGAGGAAATGGCAACCCACTCCAGTATTCTTGCCTTGAAAAGTTCATGGCCTGAGGAGCCTGGTGGGCTATACAGGCCATGGGGCCACAAAGAGTCGGACACGACTGACCAGCTGAGCACACACAAGCATTCAAAGTCAGATTTGATCTTTGTGTATAATTATCGTAGTCCTTCCCACCTAGCTTGTGCTGTTTAACAGTTAATGTTCAAAAATTACAAAGATAGAAATGAGTACTATTTTCATATAGTGCATGACTTTACAACACATCTTTTAATATCCAGACTAGGAATGCAGATCTGTAGATCTGCATTCTAGTGTAGACATATGTGTGTGTGTGTAAAAGTAATGCATACCCTTGGTAAAAGAAAACAGAAATTACAACAATAACACCAAAACAATTAGAAGTGGCCAGTCAGTGGTCCTTCGTCCCCAGTTTGCTCTACAGCCTTGCTAGGCTGAACCCCTGAATAGCCTTTAGGTACATTCTCTTTATGTTTGAGGTCAGTTGTAGTGGGAAGCTGTTACTGCTTATTTCTTCAAGCACCTCTGAGGTAATACACATAAAATTTGCTTATGTCCCCAAGTATGGATAGAGTAGTAAGTCCTTCCCTCTCTGTTACCCCCATCAAGTCATTCATCTGGCACATGTGTTGATTACTTGTGGAGCCCTGGCTCTGTTCTGAGGCTGGGCAGGGAGAGGTGGGTCCCCTGGTGACCTGACCAAGTTCCCACCATTGTGCCCTGAAGAGTTTACACGGACTCAGTAATTAAAATTATAGTCTATTAAGTGTGACAACCTGCCAGCCTATGTTTGTCTATTTATTTTATTGTTTTTATTTTCATAGATTAGTATTACTGATGAATCAAATCAAGTGCATCTTAAATTGTCTTTCATTTAAGAATTTCAAGTCATCTTTACATAGAAGGTACACCCATAAACATTTTAAGTTTGTAGACCTTGGCAAGTTGGAAATGATAAAACTCATAGTCCTGATTTCTCTGTAGATACTGGTAAAATACAAAGGATGACTTTTCCACATTTACTTTCTCTTTGAAATTAGAGCAGTCAGATGGCTTGTGCCGGAGATTGGAGAAGGCATGCATTAGCCCCAAACCACAGAAGCCATGGGACAAGGATGCCTGGGAGATCCCCCGAGAGTCCATCAAGCTGGTGAAGAGGCTGGGCGCCGGGCAGTTCGGGGAAGTCTGGATGGGTGAGTGTGTGGCTCTGGAGCCTGAGTCCGTTCTGGAGAAATAAGGGCTCCAGCTGATTTCTATCAGTTTTCTCAGAAGCATTGATGCTTTCATTTCCTTTTGTCTACCTGGTGCCAAGAACAAGCCCACACGGTCCTCATGATTCGACTCTTCATCTTCCTTGAGACTTAGGCTTTCTCTTGTTGGATGAGTGTTTACAAGGAGGGGGCAGTGGGCGCTTATCCTGGTTTATCTGTCTACTCTTCCCTGACTCTCTCATCAGCAGATTCTTTGGGCATACGGCTAAATGCAGGGAAAGGTACAGTTGGGTTGTGTGCCTGTGCTCAGTCGCTCAGTCGGGTCTGACTCTTGGCGACCCTATGGATCGTAGGCCACCAGGCTCCTCTGTCCATGGGATTCTCCAAGCAAGAACACTGGAGTGGGGTGCCATGCTCTCCTCCAGGGGAGCTTCCCGGCCCAGGGATCGAACCTGCATCTCTTGCATCTCCTCTAATGGCAGACAGGTTCTTTACGACTAGCACCACCTGGGAAGCCCATAATTAATTCTTACTGTGCTGTAATTCTCTGGGAATGTGATAATGGAGTCAGGCTAAATCATGATTACACAGCCTCACCTTGCTCACTGGGGTCTGTGTGAGCACGTGGCACTGTTTCCAGTCAAGTCCACAGACGGGGGGCGTGAGCTTGCTCTAGGTGTGTCTCTGTTCCCACTCTGCTGCCGAAATCATCACCTCCTCCTCCTTACTCTGTCCACCTTTCCGTTCTTATTGAAGTAGAATTCATGTAACATAAGGTCAGTCATTTTAAAGTGAACAATTCACGTTCATGTTGTTGTACAGTCACCACTTCTATGTAGTTCCAGAATATTTCCATCAGTCCAGAAGGAAGCCCTGTACCCAGAATGCAGACACTTACCCCCACCCCCACTTTCCCAGCCCCTGGAGACCACTCTACTTACTGTCTTTATGACTAATACTCTAGGGCTCTCACATCAGTGGGATCCTGCATGCATTTGTCCTTCTATGTCTGGCTTATCTCCCTCAGCATGATGTCCTCACGGTTCACCCACATTTGTCAGAATTTCTTTCTTCTGTGAGCGAACACTGTTCCGTTGTATGGGTATGCCATAGCTTATCTACTTATCTGTTGGTGGACCTTTGGCTTGTTTCCATCTTTGGGCTATTATGAATAATGCTTCTTTAAACATTCATGTGCAAATTATTGTGTGGACAGGTGTTTTCATTTTCTTAGGGATATACATTCTCCTGAAAGTACTCTTGCTTGGAAAATCTCATGGACGGAGGAGCCTGGTAAGCTGTAGTCCATGGGGGGGTCATGAAGAGTCAGACACAACTGAGCGACCTCACTTTGACTTTTCACTTGCATGCACTGGAGAAGGAAATGGCAACCCACTCCAGTGTTCTTGCCTGGAGAATCCCAGGGACGGGGGAGCCTGGTGAGCTGCCATCTGCGGGGTCACACAGAGTCGGACACGACTGAAGTGACTTAGCAGCAGTAGCAGCAGCAGTGAAATTGCTGAGTCACATCATTCTGTGCTTAACTTTTTAAGGAACTGTCTTAACTGGGATCTACTCATTTTTAAAAAAATTGTCACCTCTTTCTCCCCTGAGATATTTGCATTTATTTCTTAATATAGTTTTTCTAAGTCCACAGAATAGGAGCAGGTATAATATACATGGTATATTCTTCACCTAGATTCACCAGTTAATCTTTTGCTATATTTCCTGTATCATTTCTATACATACGCACACAGACATGTTTTATTTTTGCGGAGCCTCTTGAGAGTAAGGTGCAGATATGACGACCTTCATCCCTGAATACTCATGCAGGCGTCTCCTCAGAGAAGGGCTGTGGTCTCAAGCTGCACGATGGTCACTTTCAGGAAGGTTTGCATTGATCCGCAGAGTCTAGTGTAGAGTTGACATCCTAATTCCCCCCATTGTCCCTCTGATGTCCCTGGGGCTGTTGGAATCTAGAGTTTGCTTTTAACTGACCTGTCTGTAGTCTTCTTGAATCTGGAAGAGTCCCTTGCCCATCTCCATCTTTCATGGCAGGTTTGTCCTTTTGTAGAATGTCTCTCATTTGGATTTCCCAATGTTTACTGTGACTTCATCCAGATTATGCCCTGGGTCACGAATAGCATCTAAGTACTAAGCGATGCTGTGTCTTCCTGCATCCCTCAGGGGCACAGAATGATGGTTGGTTCCATTATTGCCTACAGGCCAAGGAGGGAGGGCAGAGTCCCTAGTTCCCAGACTGAGTCGGAGGTTGGAGTAACTGTGTTTGGGGTGGGGTGGGGGCGCTGGGGAGGGTGGAGGCGGGTCAGAGGACAGACGGCTGCAGCTTTTAGAGAGGTGATGGCCTCTAAGACGGATGAGAATCAGATGAGCCCGTGATGCTGAAACCATCTGGGGAAAGCGCTTTTGGATATTTAAACAATTTTAAAGAATCTCCCCTAAGGTAATGAATACATCAGTTACAATAGGGAATTCAATTGTTACATTTATAATAGAGAAATCTGGTAGACCTCCTTAAAATCAAACAGAACAACAGCAGCTTACTCTCAAGTGGCTCAGCAACAATAAAATAGGGATGGTGTAAAAACAAGATGAGGTGATGCAAGTAATCATTTAATATAGTTGACAGCATTTAAGAACTATTGCTATTATTTTAAATAATGGTATTATGAAGATAGGCTGATAAATTAGAGCAAAGACTATGACATTGAGGGGAGAAGTTACCCAGAATTTCCCCCCTCAACATGAGCTGTTTCTTGGGTATTTTCAATTAAACTTTTTATTTTGAGATAACTATTGATTCACATGCAGTTGTCTGCAATAATACAGAAATGAAAACATCTGTTCACACAAACATTTTTATACAACTGTTCATAAGTAAGAAAGTTATTCATAATAACCAGAGTGTAAACAACCAAAATGTGCATCAGTTGATGAATGGATAAACAGAATGTGGTGTTTCCTTGCGATGGAATATTATTTGGCAATAAAAAGAAAGCCCTGACACATGCTACATGGATGACTCTTGAAAAATAATGAAGAAAAGAAACCAGACGCAAAGGACCATGTGCTATATGACTCCCGTTTATGTGAAACGTCTGTAAAAGGCAGTTCTGTAGAGACAAAGGAAGTGAGTGGTTGGTTCAGGTGGGGGGGATGGCAGTGTAATTGTTAGTAGGTACCATTTTTGGGAAGTGGGGACGTGAAAGTGTCCTTATAATTGATTGTGGTGATGGTACCACAAATCTGAATATACCAAAACCAATGGATGGTATGTTTTAAGTGGGAAAGTGATGTGGCATATAAATAATATTTCAATAAAGCTATTGTACATGTAAAAGAAATAATACAGAGAGGTCCCATGTAGCCTTTACTCAGCTTCTCCCAAAAGGAACATATTGCAAGACTACGGTATAACATCACTGCTGGAATGTTGATGCTGAAAGTTGTTTGTTTTTAAATGATGCTTTTCCCCTAGTTTTTTATTAAAGAAAGAAAAGAAAGAGAGGGAGGAACAGAAGGAAGGAAAAGAAAGAAGAGGAGAAAAATAGTTTTGATCTGGGGTCTTGTGCAAGTGTGGTTCTGTGAACCTGGCTGCCAGCCAGGGAGCTCTTCCTTCGCTGCTGAAATTACGTCAATTTGTTGAATGCATTTAGCAGGGGAATGCTGGAAATAAAACCAAAGGAACAGAGGGAGTGATGTGCTACGAATCAGGTCAAAGGATGTGCCCCTCCCTTGTGTGTCTGCACGTCTCATTCTGACCAAGGCTCCGTGTAAAAGCAAGATCTGTCGGTGCAGCTTAGAGCTGCTGGCAATTAGCTTTAACTTCTCGAGGGATAAATAAGCTGGCTGGCTTTGTTCATGGATAGAAAAAGGACAGCATATTAAAAACTGCATCCCTGTTAATCAAGTAAATGAACATTATCATGAAGCATGAGAAATGGCTCAGAGGCTCCCAGGCACACTTTATGGTCTGGATTTTTTGGTCCGAAGCACAGTGGACAAATACTAGGAAGTGTCCTGATCTGAGGGGAGCCGGGGTGGAGAGAAAAGAGAGAGGGGTTTGTCCCTCCAGCTGTTTCCTCTGGTCCGTGTGATCCTCGGCCGTCTGGTTCAGGGACCCGTTTTCCTCTTCGGGCTGCTGGACACTGAGGGAACTGACCCATGAATGACATAAACCGTGACATTTCCTGTTCCCGCTCGGTCCTGAAGAGACTTTGGGAAAGAAAGGAAACTGATTTTGCATTGAAGTTTGCTTGATCCATCTTCATGGGAGCCAGCTGCATTGAATGACTCCCAAGCGTAGCAAGGCAGCCACACCTGCACTGGAGCGCTCTCTGCTTTACCTATGGCAAAGCAGCACCCACAAAAAATTATTTACTTCCTTCAAAAGATTAAAAAAAAATTTTTTTGCAGCTTCTTTTTATTTATTTATTATTACAAATTTATTTTTTATTCAAGTACAGTTGGTCTACAGTGTTGCAGTAATTTCAGGTGCACAGCAAAGCGATTCAGTTCCATATAAGAATCTTTTTTCAGATTCTTTTCCCTTACAGGTCTTTACAAAATATTGAGTAGAGTTTCCTGTAAGTCCTTGCTATTCATCTGTTTTATACATAGTAGCATGTGTATATTTCCATCTATCATGCCACATCTCTGTGACCGCTGTGAACCTGCCAATACCGGGCAGTGTATTGGTAAAGTACTATTTGATGCTGAGTGCTGAGTAAAACTCATGACTTTGGTGTAGACGGAAAGCTGCCCTGTCGTGCAAACATCACAGCCCTAAGCAGCCACGGGTGGAAGCTGCTGTCCTCCACTCAGCTGGGTTTGACACAGCTGTTTTAATCGCTGCTCTTTTCAAACTCCTTATCAGTATTTTTAATGTCTTTAGCAGCTGCAGTATTTCCTGGTGATTTTTTTCCTCCTACGCTTGGAGAGCATTTTTTTTTCCTCATCCTTGACCCATAACTTCATGTTCTGTGAAAAGTCTCGGTGAGTCCCATGGCTTTAGTGATGACCAAAGGAGACTAGCTAGCCCTGCTTCTTTCTTTCCTGTCTCTGTGACATGCAGTATAAAAAGCAGTCGGGAAAGTGCCTACCACACGAACGTTCGCTTTCACAGCTACTGACAACATGAAAACCTGTGCGGTGACCACTGAATCACACTTGAAGCCCCTGTTCTCTCCTTCCCGACCACAACCCCACCTGTCCCCCGAAGGCAGCTGCTATTCTGGCTTTTGTGATCATTTCCTGACTTTTCTTTGTAGTTCTGCTTCTTTTGTGTATGGGGCTGTGTGCACCCAGAGTAGTTTACTTTTGCCCAGTTTTAAACTTTATATGAAAGAAACTCTATCATTTATCAATGGCATTGGAGTTACTCCCATGTTCTGGTTGTTAGGAACGAGGCTACTGTGAACGTTTTTGCACTGGTTGGTGCCAGGGTACATGAGTTTCTCTAGATGACCGAAGTGGATTTACTGGACCACAGGTAGATGAATCTTCAGTTCCAGTGCTCGGCCCCTCAGTCATGTCTGACTCTTTGAGACCCCAGAGACCATAGCCCACCAGGCTCCTCTGTCCATGGGATTTCCCAGGCAAAATTACTGGAGTAGGTTGCCATTTCCTCTTCAGTGGATCTTCCTGACCCAGGAATTGAATTCTTGACCACTTGAGCCACCTGGGAAGCCCTCAGTTCCAATAGATGCTGCAGTCTTTGCTTCTAACGCACTGTTCTAGGTTACACCCTCCCCACCAATGTACACAGGCTCACGGCCAGGTGGGTGGTCACTCAGTATAACTGCTCTAGAAAGGAGTCTGCTCTGTCAGCATCCTTCCAGGGCCATTGAGGATATTGTTGAAGATAGAAGCTTTACAACTCAGTTTCAACGATGCTCAGACGAGAACCCAGAAAGGACCTGCAGGAATTGCCCCAGCTGTCCTGCTAAGAGGCTAGCACTGCCAGCACTCAAGATTGTCAGACTTTGTCATTTTTGTCTTGCCTGGTGGTGGTTTCTTTCTCCTGGAGATTTTTTTTTTTGGCCTTCTCTAGGTCTTTGTTGCTGCACAGGGGCTTTCTCTTGTTGCAGTGAGGGGGCTACTCTTGTTGAAGCACGAGGGCTCTAGAGCACAGGCTCAGTAGTTGCTGCACGACATGTGGAATCTTCTGAGACCAGAGATTGAACCCATGTCTCCTGAATTGGCAGGTGGATTCTTAACCACACCAGGGAAGTCCTCTGGAGACCATCATTGTTGGTTTTCACTGAGCATGAGAAACGCTGGGCTGGAAGAAACATAAGCTGGAACCAAGATTGCCNTTCTCTGCATGTAAGTTAAATAAGTAGGGTGACAATATACAGCCTTGACATACTCCTTTTCCTATTTGGAACTAGTCTGTTGTTCCATGTCCAGTTCTAACTGTTGCTTCCTGACCTGCATACAGGTTTCTCAAGAGGCAGGTCAGGTGGACTGGTATGCCCATCTCTTGAAGAATTTTCCACAGTTTATTGTGATCCACACAGTCAAAGGCTCAAACTCTTAGTTGTGTCATGTGGGATCTAGTTCCCTGACCAGGGATCAAACCTGGGTCCCCTGCATTGGGAGCTCAACATCTTAGCCACTGGACCACCAAAGAAGTCCTTAAAGGTTTTAGGTAATGTTAACACCATAGGGTTTATAGAAGTTTTTTCTGTCTATAGCTAAACATTCTTCTAAGTCTGCATGAAGTTTTTGATGAATCACAACCTCCCTTCTTTTCCCTTCCTAGGTTACTATAACAACAGCACCAAAGTGGCTGTAAAAACACTGAAGCCAGGCACAATGTCTGTGCAAGCGTTCCTGGAGGAGGCCAACCTCATGAAGTCGCTGCAGCATGACAAGCTGGTGCGGCTGTATGCCGTGGTCACCAGAGAGGAGCCCNTCCCTTCTTTTCCCTTCCTAGGTTACTATAACAACAGCACCAAAGTGGCTGTAAAAACACTGAAGCCAGGCACAATGTCTGTGCAAGCGTTCCTGGAGGAGGCCAACCTCATGAAGTCGCTGCAGCATGACAAGCTGGTGCGGCTGTATGCCGTGGTCACCAGAGAGGAGCCCATCTACATCATCACTGAGTACATGGCCAAGGGTGAGTGCCTGCCCCCACCCGGCTGTGATAGCCCCGCCCTCAGAAAGGACACCCAGGCACGTGATGGCCCAGCCCTCGGAAAGGAGAACACTTACACATTCAGGGACTCCTCAGATAATTCAGATTATCAATAGCAGGCTCACTACAAGGGCTTCCCAGGGGGCACTAGTGGTAAAGAACCCGCCTGCTAAGACAGGAGACATAAGAGATGTCAGTTTGATCCCTGGGTTGGAAGATCCCCTGGAGGAGGAAATGGCAAACCCACTCGAGTATTCTTGCCCGGAGAATCCCATGGACAGAGGAGCCTGGTGGGCTAGAATCCATGGAGTCACAAAGAGTCGGGCACAACTGAAGCAACTTAGCACGCAGGCTTATTACAAAACATCAGAAAACACAGGACAGTGAAGCCCTTTCATAAGCCACCTCACTGGAAGTCATCTGTTGTAAAATGAATATGTTGCCTTTCCAGTTTCTGTGCACTTGTCGAATGTACCTGCTGGCCTCAAAAATGAGACCCTAAACCTAGACGGCCCCCCGGACATACTTGTCAAATAAGTAAATACAGATATCAAATAAAAGTATTATTGTTTTGGGTTCCAATTGTGAGTTCTCAAATTGAAAACCAGTTCCTTGTCCTCTTTAGCGTTATCTAAATGTTCAGAATGACACTTTAAAATGTAAATATTTGAGAAACTTGTCAAGGTCAAGTTCCTGTGTCATCACAGAATCCCTGAAGAAGAGGTTTCAAGCAGCCATCTTTTCTCCCACTGCTGTCCCCTTCAGATCAAGGCTCTTAAGCCGTCATCCTTCTTCCTCCAGCTCAGGAGAAATGCTAATTAAACTGCTCGTGATTTCTAAAGAATCTTCAGAAGGAATGAAGATGATACCTAAGCCATCATCCAGAACTAACAGTGACCTCCTGAGAATGGAGATTATAGTGTGGTGCCATAACTGAATAGGTTAGAAAGATGAATCTTGCATTTTCTTATTTAATATATGTTAATATTTCAGAATATTAATATCCCCCGGAGTCCTTCTAAAATAAGAATATTTTTTTAAGCCCTATCAGGGCTTCCCTGGTGGTTCAGTGGTAAAGAATTCTCCTGCCAGTGCAGGAGACATGGGTTTGATCCCTGATCCTGAAAGAGCCCACATTCCACGGAGCAACTCAGCCCATGCGCCACAGATACTGATCCTGTGCCCTGGAGCCCAGGAGCCATAGCTACTGAAGCCCGTGCACCTAGAGCCCATGCTTCACAACAAGAAGCCCGTACCACAACTAGAGAGCAGCCCGCACAGCACAGCCAAGCAAACGAATATAAAAAGATAAATACAGTTTGGAAAAGCCCTATTACCTGTTAGGTTGCTGCCGTTCAGGAACCAGGATCAGGATCAGACCCTTAAGCAGGAGTTCACAGATACTTGTGGGATTGATTAATAGTTTCTTAACCATAAATGTAAATGCTAGCAGTGCCCACCTGGTACTGAGCACTTACTATATGCCAGATGGTGCTTGGTATCTTCCCGGAGAAACGCACTCATCTTCCCAGCAGTCTAGGCTGAACACCGCCATTCTGTGTTATGGATCCATTGAGCGCTTACTACCTGCCATCACCCTGGCACGTGCTTTAAACCCCTCATCCCATGGACTGTGGTAGAGTTCCTGGGAACTGCCCACTTGACAGGGGCTCAGAAGAGACAGAACTTGCCCAAGGTCACCCTCAAGTTGGTGCTACAAGTTCTAGAAGAAGGAGCAGGGTGTGGTTTAGAGATGAAGTCCGAGGATGCTGGAGACCATGCCGGTGGGCACACTTGCTCCCTTTTAAGTGAGATCTCACTTTCCTCCAAAGCACAGTTGGTTCATCACATCCTCACTGGGCACCAGGGTGGTGCCTGAGAGCCGTGCTGGGCACAGATGAGTGCCTGCTGTGGGCATGGAGAGTGCAGCTGGGAGGACAGGCTGGTTTCTGTCCCAGAGAGGCCCTGTAGGACATGTGCCATGGTGGCAGGTACAAATGCTCTGTAGCAAGAAAAGGAGCGTCCACTGTCATCTTTCTTACTTGGAGCTTGTGTACATCTCACAACAAGTCAAAGGGGACAGGTAAGAGGGGACTGGGTTTGACCAACGTCAGGAAAAGGCACTGTGACCACACAGAATGGTAAAGCAGTCATTTCGCTTGAGGCCTCCTCCCTGCCCTGCCAGTAGGAATGATCATTTGAATTTTGTTTGGATTTCTTTGTGTGTGTGCATGTTTGAATTGCACTGATTTGCTCTTCTTCATCAACAGGCAGTTTGCTGGATTTCCTGAAGAGCGATGAGGGGGGCAAGGTGCTGCTTCCGAAGTTGATTGACTTTTCTGCTCAGGTGACGTATGAAAAAGCAGCTGTAAAGTACTGTAAATGTCCCCCTGCTTCATACTCAGGATGGAACTGCACTTTCAGGGGGAAGGCATTAGGGTTGTGTTTCCTAGTAGACCTTCGAAGGACAGGTCCTTGGAGGTGGTGATGGGTATTTCTCTTGGAATGTGTGTGCACGTGTTGAGTGGTGACATGGATGCTCTTGTGTCTGACCCAGTCCACCTCTTTATACCTGGGTTCATTTCTGCATGAAAGATAGAAACAGCACCACTGAGCTGATCACTTTCGTGCATTCTGGAGATGAACTCCATGCAATATAAGCATGGCACCTTCTCAGTGATGTATATGTAGTGTTTAAGTTACTAAGTTCTGATGCCTCAGTGTTCTGGGAAACAGAAGAACTGTTTTCCTTCCCTCTCTACCCCACTTTCACTCCTTCGTGTTGGATGTGTCTTTAGGATTCTGAGAAATGTTCATTTGCAACACTGCTAGTACTAGCCTCGGGCTGCCTAGGTGGCTCAGTGGTAGAGAATCCGCCTGTCATGCAAGAGATGTGGGTTTAATCCCTGGGTCGAGAAGATCCCCAGGAAAAGGGAATGGCAACCCACTCCAGTCTTTTTGCCTGGGGAATCCCATGGACAGAGGAGCCTGGAGGTCTACAGCCCATGGGGTCACATAGAGTCAGACATGACTGAGCGACTAACACCTTCCTTTTTTAACTTTCTGGGAAGATGAGACTAGAGGAACAAATTAGTCCACAGGTAAAGCAGTTTGAGTAGGAAAGGCCCAGCGCACACACTGTGCAGCAGAGTGTTAGGGGGCAGAGTTGGATCCCCGCATCGTGGACTAAGCTGGTGCCGATACTCAGCCACTTGGTGGCCACTGTCAAGACGCCTTTGCCTCTTTGGGTTGGTGTCTTCACCTGTTTAAGGGGTGTGGTCATTCCTGCTTCAAGGAGAGGTGTTGAGGGTCGAGTCAAATGAGCTGGCATGAACTGAGTGCTTCAGAGCCAGAGGGGGCACACTGAAGAGACCCTGGGGGCGGCTTCCCCCTTCCTGCAGTAAAGGCGAGTGAGGAAGTTGTCCTGCTTAGCCCTCACCTCGTTTGCACAGCTGGGGCTCTTTACAGGTTCCTTATCCCAGTAGGCAATTCAAACGGCATCTGCAACTCCAATATCTAGTGTGGAAAGAAGCAAAATTGTTGTGAGGGCTGGGGAGGCAACCTGACTTTTGAACTCTCTTCTCAAACTCTCTAAGCTGCCCCTGTGTGGCTCTGAGGGACCCTCAGGCTCTGGGCCAACAGTTTTTGTTTGTTTGTTTNCCCAGTAGGCAATTCAAACGGCATCTGCAACTCCAATATCTAGTGTGGAAAGAAGCAAAATTGTTGTGAGGGCTGGGGAGGCAACCTGACTTTTGAACTCTCTTCTCAAACTCTCTAAGCTGCCCCTGTGTGGCTCTGAGGGACCCCCAGGCTCTGGGCCAACAGTTTTTGTTTGTTTGTTTAAGATTTTTTGATGTGGATCATTTTTTAAGTCTTGATTGACTTCGTTACAACGTTGCTTGTTTTATGTTTTGGTCTTCTGGCCGAGAGGCCTGTGGGGTCTTAGCTCCCCTACCAGGGATTGAACCTGCACCCCCTGCATTGGAAGGCACAGTCTTGACCACTGGACCTCCAGGGGAGTCCCCAGGCCCACGCTTTGAAAACCACTGCTGGGCAGTGAGAGGAGAGATGACTTGGGCTCAGCTCTGGACCCCGCACGGACAGGAGTCAGGAGACCGAGAAGGCAGAGGCTCAGGGGCCTCTGTCACTCTTGACACCATTATACGAGGCGGGGGAGCCCTGCCGAGGCTGGTGACGTGGGAGTCCCCGTTGGATGGGGACGTTGAGCCGTGTCGTAAGGGCTTGTGCACCTGCTTCTCAGAAGGGAAGGGGGCTGTGGAGGAGGAG